>PVJC01022394.1:0-27358 GCA_004026665.1 Murina feae | reverse complement strand
CTCTAAGCCAGCACCCAGGATAGAGGATCAGGCGATGAGAGGGCAAAAGAGGTTTTTGGATAAAAACCTAAAAAATTCAAGGAGGCAGAAGCTGACATAATAGGCAGCACATCTAAAAACCTTGAAACTGAATTAAAGTCAACCAAGAAACAAAGCCATTTACACAGTGTTATTTTTATAATCTTCCAAGGGTATGATCCAAAAAAAGTAGCTCTATAACCATGCATAAAAGATACAATTTATTCATTCATTACATCAATAACTACATACTAAGTGCTTGCTATATACCAGGCATTTCTCTAGGTACTAGGGATTTAGCAGTGAGTCAAATAGAACTCCCTACTCTCACGGAATTTATATATTCTATTTATATATTTATATTAATCTCTGTGCAAGATACATTCACATGTAGGATAAGTTCCCAAGCATAGACACTGATTAAGAGTTCAATGCCAGAGAACAAAGTCAATGGTTATGTGTATTCTACCTTCCCATACCTCCAACCTATTTAGTGTATTCTTTCAATATCATTCCACTCAGGACTACATATTGGAATGGAACATTATTACAAAAGCAATCTTTGGTCCACTTCAATTTATATCTAAAATAAATAATTTGGTTGCAAATTTTGGTACTCTATCACTAGTAACAAAGTTTTACCTTCACAGCTCACACATAATCACCCATCTCCTCCCACCAACTATGAGTCTGGACACAAGGTCCTTTGTTATAGTGTCTCACCACTCTTGGAAGATTCTGAAAGCTTAGAAACCCAGTCAAGACAAGCCACATTGGTGAGGGTGTGCATTGAGCCTTGGGGACAGGTTAAGGACTCTGCAGAGTGGAGGCTTGAGGTATCTCTTCTCCCCTAACTGGCCAGCAACCACAGACTGATTCCAAAAAACCCTCCTTAATGGCCAGTGGAAAAGAGAAGCTAAGAAGATTGAGGCGAGGGAATCTTCCTAGCTGCTGCCCAAGCACTTTTCTGCCTAAGTTTGGGGCTACCTCTTCAGCAAGTTGATGTCACTACTGCCCCATTCTGACCCCCTGGTTCCCCAGAATCTCAAAACGATAATGTGACACTGTCTGATCTTTTGTAGAGTTGGTGGAAATTTCTCTTGTTTCCTGGTTATATGCAAACCCCTTCTACACACACAAAAAAATATTTGAGTAAGGAACAAACCCTCTTGAAGAACTGTGTATTTTATTTAATGCTGAAAGTACTTAGGCATAGTTCAGAGTGCAACTTAACTGGCAATAGCTAGGTTTCAGAAAGAATGTTTCTTTTCGTTGATCATTAGCTACCCATTCGTAACTTCTTTTCCCTCTCTTCTCCATCCTGCTTATTGTCTCTTCTTTTATTCTTGGTTCTTTTTTCTTTACATTTTCTCTCTCCTGTTGGTCCTCTCAGCATCTTTTCTTCATTCTCTTGTGTCCCTCCCTTCTTCCCTTTTCTCCTATTTTTGCCTTCTCTCATAAAGCAGATAATATTCTGAACAACTACATCTGTATGTGGCTGGTTTGATCAGCTCTGCTCCTTGAGACAATGAATGACAGAAGTCCTTATCCCTTGGCTGCTTGTCACAGTATAGGCCTGTGGCCAAAACCTACTTCCGGTGCTTGCAGGAGAGATGCTGAGCAGTCCTCCTGGCATGGGCACAGATGGTGGGTGATGGAGTCCGGATGCCGAGACTTAGGGCAGGTCAAAACGATGATCGCTCAAGTGTAAACTGTGCTAATTGCTGGGGACAAAGGGAGAGCCAGGCCCCAGTGGAGTACATGTCGGGGTGGAATACCATAAGCAAGTAGTAGCTTATATTACTCACAAATTAATATTAAGAGTCCTGTCCTAAGCTTCTAGACTGCCTTGCTTTTAATTCTCATTTTATTGATGTAGAGATTGAGCATGACCATTTCACCCTATCATATAAAAATTATTTTTTTATCGTTTGTAGTTACTTCCCTAATGGTGGAGATATTTTACTTGAAAGATGTCTCATTTAAAGCATTATAGATAGGAAGATGATTAATACATAGATATAGATGATAGATATACACATATATAGATATACACGCATATATAAATACATAAATACGTATACAGTGCGTGTGTTAAAACATCTGCATTTTTAAAACTTGGTCTTTTAAACTTCCTTTCATCATTGATTTCTTCCACACTCCCTTCCTCTCATTTTCTTACAATATGTGTTGATAGATCTGAGCATTTACCTGTAGTCTAGATTGTGCTGAATGTATGTTAACGGTGCAGCTCACCAAGCTCCTTTGGTCTCTGCACTTCCTACAAATTGGCAGCTAGAATCTAAGGTCATACCTGACCAGACTCAGATGCGATCCCTTTGGAAAGACTATGAGTAGTGGTGTGTTCTTTCATCCTAGAATTATGTCTGCTTTTCACTCTCCTTTTATGTTAGCAGCCATTGATGCTCAATGAATTCATTTATTCATTGGAGAATGGTGACATCTTAATCTATTATTTCATTTTTTCATCAAATAGTGCGACTATTTGTATAAGGAAACATTTTTTATCATCCAATATTTTGTTTCTCAATGGTATGGTTTATATAGGACAGGCAGAATAAATACTTGAATTTTACCTTTTATTTACCCAGTTTTTTAAGAAAATTAATTGGTTCCTGTTACCCCCTGAAAGTGAAAAATTGTAAATATCATTGTAAGTCTGTGGATTTAAAAAAGATTTTATGCATTTCACTTCATTGCAATTCCTTTCCTTATTGAAGCTCAAATTATCCCCTTAGGCTACTGACAGCTTTTTCACATTGGCTCCTGAGTCTTTTGGATATAACCCTAGTAATCTCATAGTTTTCTTGTTATCGGTATAGCAAAATATGCTAGCATTATCTTGCATATTTCTCTGTGAAGACCTGTTTTTTGTTTTCAAATGAGAAATAGTATTTCAAGACCACAATGTGGTCATTAGAGATGCTGATTGCTACTGGATATATAATTAATAGATAGATAGATTGATTGATGATATATATTCTTCTATAGATATACATGAGTTCATATTAATATTTTAATTTCAAACCTATGACTACATCATACTTCCTCAATCTCTTCTAAATTATGAGTCTCCTTCCAATCATACTAGATATCAAAGACACCAGGAATAATAAAATTAAAATAACAATTCATTTGCTCTATTTTATGTTACACAAACAACTGTCTCAGGATAACAATATTAATACTACATCCACAAATTATTATTACTCAAAGCAATTTAAAGTATTTGTATATACTATCCCCATCCTTCCTCTTATTTTTTATGGTTACACTATATCTACATTATCAGAGCATATATCCATTCAATACTATACTCTCTCCTGCTTTACCCATATTTAATCTCAGTTCTACAGTATATGTATATTTTATTATATTTATGGAATTTATTGGAATGACATTGGTTAATAAAATTATATAGGTTTCAGATAAAGTATACAGGGTGTCCAAAAATGTATACACACTTTAACAGTTTATAGCTCAATTTTGAAAATGAAATGTATTTTAATAATCTCTCCTGTATAAATATTCAAAGTGTGTGTATGTATTTTGGGGGACATCCTATATGTATATTTTAGTCTGTGTATATATAATTTAATGATTGCTACTAGTCCTTGTATCTATTTCTCTCTAGTCTTTTTCTGATTCGGGATGTTGATAATAAAGAGAAAACAACTGCTTATCTTTTCTTCCATTGAGTATCTTAAATATGTGAATCCACTTTCTGTGGTATAAAAGTCTCATGACAAGTCTGATGAAATGATTTCTTATTTCCTCTAAGTAATGTGTTCATCTGGGTGCTAATATAATTTTTTAATTTAATAAAAGTATAGTAATGTTATTAGAATGCATCTTTATGATGATCATCCTGCATTGATATTCTCAGATATGTTGTTCATTATTTCAATATCTGATTTCAAATACTTTTTTATTTTAAGAAACTTTTATGGTATTCATTCATTTCCCTTGCTTTGGTTTCTTTCTTCAGAAACATCTATCAATGGTAGATGGATCTTCTTTGACTATCTTCAGTAATTGTCAGTTTCTCACAAATATTTTAATATCTTTATTTATTTCTGATTTAACGTTTTAATCTTTTTTAACATATATTTCTTTAAGGCATTATGTGTTGTATTTATTCACTCTTGTCCTCCTTCTAGTTTGGTTTTCATTTCTAAACTACATTGCTGTTTTTTTCTGTTTCTTTTTTCTTGGTCATATGTCCTTTCTTATTTTCAGTTTCCTCTACTATAAAATGAGAATAATAGTAGACACCTCTCTGGGCTTTGAAATATTCATGAAAATAACAAATGTGAAAGTTCCTGGTGCATTATAGACACCTCTTCATCATTTCCATCTCTTCATCTGAAGTTATAATACTTGGTTTTTGTCTTTGGTCAGTTCAAGCTGATTTTGTGAGTTTCTGCAACTGATATTACCATCATCCTTGTGATCATCCTTCATCATTGTTGTTATTGTGGTTGCTATTACAGACTTGGTAGCACTGGGATGGAAAGGGCAATTAATTGACTACCACAGTCTTTGGTGATGCTGACAGCTTTTGCACAATTTAATTTGTGGGACTGTGGAACAAAAGCTAGATCAAAGGAGTGGCTTTGGGATAATTTATAACCAATTAATTTTGAAATAATTTGCAACACATTAAATTTCTGTTTGCAAATTTGTGGTTATATAAGCAAGTTTCTAGTTTCACACACATACCTGAGGTGTATGAGTTCCTTTGACCCTCATAACAAAGTTGATAGCCGCAGCTCTCTTCCTGAGGAGGTAGCAGCTCAGGCAGCTTTCTCTCAAAACTATCTCTCAGGACCAAAATGAAAAGTCACACTTCATGCCTGCATGATGGCATGCAAGTAAGCATTCACATCAGTATGTACTTGCATAGCTTGTTATGGTTGATGAATTAGACAAAAAACATGGAAGGAGAACAAAGCAAAGTCCATCTGTATAAAGGCCATTCTTCAAGCTCACTCATTTGTCAAACTCTTGTTTTTGAAGTTATGCAGAGGCCTTGGAACACATGTTTCCAGTCACATTGGTACCAAGAAAAAAGCTGACACACTGACTAGTTCATCACCAACTTTGAGCCAATCACTGAATCAGTTCCCTCTGCACCACTGGTCTCTGCCTCTAAGGAATTTTCTACCACCTTTTTCAATTTCTATATCAGGAATTAAAAATAGGAAAGAAATATTTATCTAATTTCTATTATGTGTACCTCTTAGCAAGGTACTTTTTAAAGGGGGTATAGGCATATATATATATATATATATATATATATATATATATATATATATAGTAATATATAAGTTAAAATGCAGCAAGCTTATCGAATTTCCCCTTTTTGTGTGGTTAAGACAATTGCTATCCTGACTCCTATGATGACTTAAGTTTTGAGTGCTGAGTTCTGAGTTGCCTTTAATCTGTTTCTGCATCTCATATTGGTCCATATTAGAGCTGGGCAATGCTGTTTCCTGGTACATTTTCTAAATGCAAGGAGCTTTCTGCACCTCTCTCTTGTTCTGCAAATCCAAATGTTAGGTTTTTGAGTACAGAGTCTTCAACAACGATATGTCGGTAATTTGGGTTACTTTTGTTACTAATTGTTAACACACAAATCCATATAAAAACTTGAAAATTCCCTCCAATTAGAAAAAAATATGTCTACTTTTTGCCATCTGGGACTGCCTTCTCTATCCCTTGACCTGGTAGGAAAGTGTTGTATAATCTTCTTTAATTTCAAGTCAAGTCTGGGAAATTCCTGACAGTCTCTCTACTCAAAGGCATTTATTTCCTACAACTTAACTGGTTGGTTTCCATTTTCCATTGTTCTATGTTACCCTCCAAGCCAACCCCAGCCCTATAGCAATATGTTAAAACTGCATCCCCTATTGCCTTCCTGTGGTTTTTTGATTACCTATTTGATTTCCATAATTATATAAATGTGCTTTGTTTATACATGTTACCTCTTTGTTCTCATCACATGCCTACAAGACAGCTTTTATAAGCTTTGTTTAATAGATAAGGAAACTGACACTCAGAAAGATTGAGAAGCTTGTCTCAATTCACACAGCCAGCAAGTGGTAGAACTGAACTGCACATTTACGGAAATCTTAATCTGAAGTCTTGCTTTTTCTGTTGACCCTGGGATCCTCAGCTGTAGTCGCCATAGGCTAGGTGGCCCCCATAGAGTCATACCAGTCACAGATCTGTAAGGGCAATTCTGAGCAGCAAATCAAGGCTACATCCCACAACGGTCTCAAAGAGTTTTCAGTATGTTTCTCTGCACACCCTCCCCCGCCCCAATTATATGCTAATCTCTGAACATACATGAATTTCAGGAGCAGCTAAGCATACCCAATCATATACATGCTCATTTACAGGCCTTATTCTGAGGCTTAGTCCAATAGCCACTGAATGTCAGCAGAAAAGAACCCAGCGATCAGGTTGAATCAAGCCCCTTGTCTGAGGAGTTAGAGCCAAAGAGAACCAACCCAATGCTCCACTCATTGAGCAGATAGCCTCTGTCCCTGCATGGATGAGGTTGGGAATGTGAAGATGCATCATCATAGCTTTTGCAACCTGACAGTGAGCACCAGAGGATAGTCCTGGAGGGAAGGAAGCTTGTGGCTGATAAAGGTGATGTACAATGATGCTTCCCCAGGGATTTAGGCACTAGTTTTGGCCACAGATGCTTTGTGTTTGGAATTCACAATGGAGAAGGTGCTTTGTCTATACTGTATAGTGTCACTGTATAAGGTTTTATAATTATTATCATAAGGCAATCATTAGGATATATTTTAGAAACTGACTGATCTCAATACAAAACAACACAAAGTCACCTTCTTTTGTTAGGTACTTAATGGCTAAGACTTACAAACCACTGCAGACCAGTTGGTTAAAAGTCACAGATAATCTCTAACTTTCTGTACTGTCAATTTCACCCATGCCATCACTCTTAAGTAGATAATATCTAAATTTTATATGCCTTTTACAAATTATAATAGGTTTTTACATAAATCAGTTTCTTGGCACAAAAACTATGCAAATTAAGTAGAACATGTATTTTTACTCTTTTTACAGATGAAAAGTGGCAACTCAGGGAATTTAAAAGACCAAGGTTACACACTATTAATTAGCAAAAGTAAGACTTTAATGCAGGTCTCATGTATCTAGGTCTGCAATCTTTCACAGAGTCATAAGATCAAGGAACTTTCTAATGTGGTTTTAAGCTTTATATGCATAAATTTTCACTCAGAGTCTTGTTGTCTCCTTGGCTCAGAGTTCTGACAAAACTTTCCCAAATATCAATGACTTCCAACCTTACTTATTCATTTAATGGTTCATTATTAGAATCTACCTGTAAACTGATTCTGGGGACATGCTGCTGACTCCATGAACTCACAGAGCTTACAAGTGTAGTAAGGAGGACAGACAAATAAGCAATAACCAAGTAGGTAAAATCCTTCATAGACAAAATGCAGCACATGTCACATGAGGGTGAGGCTCAGCAAGGGTCCCAAAGGATGAGAAGTCTAAGCTTAGACTTAACTGTTGAGGAGGGAAATGTGCCAGGCTGAAAGAACAGTTTGTATATGAGCCCAGAGCTGAGAGTACATCCAGGAAGGAGAAACATGATATGATGCCTGCATCATAAAGTTCTGGGCAGAGGAGGTTAAGAGATGAACCTAGAAAGCTAGAGGGGGATCAGGGCGTGGATGCCTTTATAAATCACAAAAAGAGTTTGGGACTTTGTTCTCGGAATAGTGGGCAACTATCAGTGGGTTTTAAATCTGACTGTGATGTCAGGCTTCCTTCTTCCAAAGGTAACTCTGACTATAATAGAGAGGCACAGTTGGAGCCAGGGGAAAGTGGACATAGAGAAACAACTTTGGAGGCTGTATTCTTTTATTTTTATTTTAGTCCTCACCCAAGGATATTTTTCCCATTGATTTTCTTAGAGAGAGTGGAAAGGAGGATGGAGGGGAAGAGAGGGAAACACTGATGTAAGAGAGGCAAATTGCTTAGTTGCCTCCTACACAGATCAAACCTGCAATCCAAGTACATGTCTTTGACAGGAAATTGAAACCTTGACCCTTCATTCTGCAGGCCGCTACTCTAACCACTTAACAAAACCAGCCAGGGCTGGAGGCTTTATTCGTAATTCATTTGACAGCTACATGTCTCTTAAAGCAGAGGAATCCCTAAGTTATTTAGTTTCATGCTGTTCTGTTTTCGTTTATCTCTTCATTACACACTAAGGAAGCCTTGTCATTAGACCTGGGAAGGGTCATACTGCTTGGAGCTTGTGGGGTGGAGGGCAAAAAACATAAGAAAAATAAAGAACACTTGGATTCTTCTGTCATTTGGTTCTCAGTGCTGGTTCATCATGAGTAGTAACCCCCAAATTTTCCATTAGAACTATCTTCAGGCTTCGTTCAGGAAAACACTTTTATTCATTTTTGGCTGAAAAGGAAGAATGTCTGACTAGGGTAAAATTACATACATTGTTGTCAATGCTAGAGATCAACATTGCATTTGAAGTGAAGGATTTGTTCAGGGAAGCTCTTGGGTGAGAAAAGAAAAATTGATTAATTTATCAAATTCTTCCTCTTAGCATCAATTTAATAGGTTCTTGCATAAAACGGTGTAATTCCCAGTAATGCCAAGAACCACTATCTTCCTTATTTTCATGTTCTGTGTCTTAGTTCCAGAGGCACTCACAACTGAGCATGGCATTCTCAACAGTTGTACATGGCAGTTGAGGATTGCTTTGCTATAGCAAACATGTCGTATTACTTATAACTATGCTTATCTGTAAGTCTAGACATAACAAATATAAAGAAGGACACTGATTCTTGATATTACTATATAAGTCTATGAAGGGATGATGAAACTACAATATAAGCCATAATAATAAAATTAAAATATTTTAATATTTTACAGTAATAGTTTATCACATGCCATTCTATGATAATATTTGAAGAGGAGGTGTAAAATTCATATTTGATTTCCAAACATAAATATATCTGGAAGAATTATATTAAAATTCTAACAGGTAGTGTCTCTGTAGAACAAATTTAAATTAATAAGAAGCTGTTTAAAACTATACTTACTCAAGAAATATTGTTTAATCTGTACAATGACTGGAACACAAACTATGTGCAAAGTTTGATTATAAAAACATATTTAGACATTTTGATGTCTATGCTGTACACCTGAGACTAACACATAATATTGAATGTAAACTATAAGTAAAAAAAATAAAAAATAAATAATTTCTAAAAAAAATATTAACCCATCCACTGTCATTCTAAAGCCCTTCTCATATTCGTCCATGGCTCTTCCTTTCATTTACTCCCTTGAACCATCTGCAGATGTATCTTCCCAACTAGTCTGGGTGTTCCATGTAAGGCAGGAACCACATTAATCATCTTTGTTTCCAATCTCTGCTCCTCCCCATCCCACTGTCTCTGATTTGCACATATGTGGCATTCATTAAATACATGTTAAGTTAAACCACTTACTATACTATTGGAAAAAAATTAAAGTTTATAATTCTCAGAAAAAAATTTATCCCTAATCAGCACCACCACACAATGTATATCCTTCTTGAAACAGCACTGACCTGGGTTTGATGGTGTACACTGAGGTGTGGTAGGAAGAACACAGCTGCCAGACCAGTCCTAGCTCTTCCAGGTCTGATGACAATGACCTAAAGCATTTCTCTTTTATGAACCTCAATTTCCTCATCAATAACGTGTTGCTGTTCTCTCCTGACACATCACATATTCTCTCTTGTGAGTCTTTATGATCTTCTATGTTCTCAGATGAATTAATTAGAATCACTGTCACCTACCCCACCCAGCCTGGCAGTGGACACATAAATCTCTTTTCTAAGCATGAAACCAGATGTGAGGGTAATCTCTCACACAAGAGCAATTTGGCCTTAGTGCAAAATGGTAATCCTCTCAGATGCTGCAGAAAAATACACTTTTCACAATATTAAATGATCTTTTGATTGCAGCTTTCTGCCCAAGCTTTCTGTATGGATATTAGCATAGCCAAACCAGGCCTGAGTCTTCACCTTCTTTGGATTTTATTAGGAAGTTGGAGGAGGATCAGTAAAACTGCACATATCCACGAAGGTCTTTGCCAAAAATCTGTGTGTGTGTGTGTGTGTGTGTGTGTTACTTTCTGCCTCCCTAACTAATGTGTAAAGTTCTTGTGGAAAGTGGTTATCATTCATTACTTTGGAATTCTATCTTTTATCCTGCCTGAAAATTAACATTATTGTGTTGTCAAAAAGCTTTGCATTGGAAGAAACAAAATGTCTTAACCTGAGATCACAGGGAGAGAAAGAGTCAGTGGCTCATAAGAACACTTAAGGAGTACTCTTGAAGTAATTAATTATAAAAAAATAACATCTAAAAAAATAGAAAGATTGATGCAAAACTGACTTTTTATGAGTGTGGAGGAGAATGAAGCAACCATATTTTTTCAGATCAAAAACTAATTTGCATTGGACCTGCATAAATTTGTCATGGTGGTCTTTAGTAAGATGAATTGAAAATTAAAATAAAGAATTAGAACCATCCTTGGTAATTTTCAGTCAATTACTTCACTTAATTCTCACAACAGCTCTAGGAGGTATATATTATTATAGCTGTCATTTTAAAATGTGGAAACTGAGGCACAGAGGTTTTGAGTAACTTGGGCAAGGCCACACAGCTAGGAAATGAATTGTCAGAGTTCAAGCCCAGGGCTCAGGGCATAAACGACATGTGCAACTAATCTTGAAAATGTGTTGTGTTATTTCCATTCTACAGAGAAGAAAAGCCTGAGAAGGTAAAGTAACTTCCTAGTCAGCACTCCTGCCTCACCACCCTTCCTTCCCCAGCCTTCCAGGGACTGCACAGGCCCCTCTGAACCTCTTGCATGGACTCTGGATGTGCCACTGCTCTCCTGTCTCCTTTTCAATCCCAGCTGTCACAGTCTCAGCAGGAAAGAGATGGAACAGGCAAATAATTTTTCTGGAAGAACTTCGGCAAAGGGACTATTGACAGGTGTGAGAGCCGGGGCAGACAGCCAACCAGGGAGGCGGCACCCGGAAACAGAGGCCATCCAAGGTCTCAAGGAGCAGGGCCACGTGATCACAGGAGAGTGGACACATGAACAAGGAGGCGAGGCCACGTGAAGATTAAAAGGATGCAGCCAGGAGCCCCCAGAAGCTGAAGAGATGGAAGAACCCTCCCCTGGAACTCTCTGAGGGAGTATAGCCCCAGACACCTTGATTTCAGATTCTGGCCCCGGAACAGGGAGAGCACATGTTTCTGTTTAGAACAGTCTGTAGTCATCTGAGCAACAGCCCCAGAAAATAAACCTTGCCCCTCCTTTTGGGGCTTTGACTGGGTTCTGGGAACAGCTGAGCCCTGTGCCCCAGCAGAGGAGGCTCCCTAGACCTCTCACTGCAGGGGCTCACAAGGAGAACCATTCCTGGGTCTATGCTTTGGCCTTGTCTCCTGCTCCCCTGGGGGCTCTCGGCGGTAACAGCACAGCGGGCACACCCGGGCAGGCTGCTTGGTGGAAAGCACAGGCTATGTAGCTCAGAAACCCCTCACCACCTTGCCAAGCCTCCAGCTGCAGGATGATGCAGGGTTCTACCCAGCCCTGCCCTTCCCTCCCAGGCCTTCCCCCTAATGAGTCCAGCCTGGGCCTCTGCTTCCTGGAGCAGCGGGGTTGACAGGACCTGCAACTGGGTTGTCGTGCCCATATTCTAGATACTAAAACTGAGGCTCAGAGAGGGGAAGCAGAGGTCCCTACCTGCAGCCCACCTCCCCCTCAACTCAGCCCAGCTCACAGGCAGCTCCCCCAGCTGTCATGGTATTGGAGGAGGAGAAGGAGCAAAAGGAGGAGAAAGAGGGGAGGAGGAGATTTCTGAGAAGCAATCCAAACACACACACACACACACACACACACACACACACACACACAGGAGCTGGCCCCTCCTTCCTCACTCCTTCTCTCCAGCTTCAAAGCCTCCTTTTGTGCAGGTAGGCAGGGCCCTCTTCCTGGTCAGGCAGGCAGGAGCAAAGGAGGTCAAGGAGGCAGAGGTAGTGGATTCTGGAACTCCAACCTCACCCAACAGATTTTTCTGACCTGGGCTCCATCGCCCTCCCACAGTTCCCAGACAGGCAGGCTGTTTCCTGCCTCTCTGCCTTCACACATGCAGTTTCCTCCACCTTGAATGCCCTCCCTCATCCTTCAAATCCCAGCTAGTCTTTAACTCCACTGGAGAATCTCCCCTGGGTCACTTGGGGCTCCCCTACATCCTGCACCCCCCAAAAAAAAATTATTTTCTCACAGAGGCTGTAAGTCCGAGATCAAGGTGACAGCAGTGTTGGTTTCTGGAGAGAGCCCTTCTTGGTTTGTAGAGGGCCACTTCTCCCTATGTCCCCACATGGACTTTCTTTTGTGTGCTCACTCCTGGTGCCTCTTCTTCTTTTTATAAAGTCATTAGTTCCATTGTATTAGGGGTCATCTTACGACCTAGTTTAACCTTGATTACCTCCTTAAAGGACTCTATCTCCAAATAAAACTACATTGGGGGTTAGGACTTCTATTTATGAATTTAAGGAGATGCAATTCAGTCCACAGTACTCTTCAAATCTATTTTTGGAATAAAATAGGTAAGGTACTGAGAGACGTCGTTTTAAAATCACCTAGAGTCAATTCACCTTTACTCGTTCTAGAAACAGGATGCCAAGAGGATTGAACCTAGCTTTGTCAAAAAGCCATTTGTGTTGGAGGAGGAGGAAGCGAATGAGGAGGAGGAGGAGGAAGAGGAGGAGGAGCTATTTGTCCTAGAAAGTATTTTTATTGTTCTCCCATTTGTACCAGATTGAATTTTCAGATTAACTCTCTGGTCTACTTTCCAAAGGTTGTTTCCAACTCTTTGCTATTAAAAAAGAAAGCATGGCTCAGTGGTTGAGTGTAGAGCTATGAACAGGGAGGTCATGGTTTGATTCCTGGTCAGGGCACATGCCCAGGTTGTGGGCTCAATCCCCAGTGTGGGGTATGCAGGAGGCAGCAATCAATGATTCTCTCTCATCATTTATATTTCTCTCTTGCCCTCTCCCTTCCTCTCTGAAATCAATAACAATATTTTTTAAAAGAAATTGTGCACGAGTAAATTTGCTTGAGTAAAGCTATAGGAGTAAAATTGTTGGGCATTGTGTAGCAATGCACACTTGACCAAATTCTATCAGTTTTTTATCTAAATGCCTGCTCTGGCTTATAAAGGTCAATTTGTAAGTGTGAGTTTCCATTTTCCTAATACTTGATATTAACCCAATACTTAATCTATTTTCCAATTTTTGTCAATTTCATAGGTATAGTTTATTTGGTTTCACATTTTCCTGATTAGTAATCAGTAGAGTGCCTATTCATATATACATTATCTTGTCAGCTTTACCTTCTAGCTATTGTCTACATATGTTCTTGACCTATTTTCACCTGGATTTCCTTACTGTTTCATGCAGATTTACGTAACTTTCTTATATATTCTGGATTATAATTAGTCCTATGTTTCACAACATATTTTCCCTGTCTTCCAACTTTCAAATATGTGTAGAAAGTTCTTTCTCAGAACAAAATATTTCATTTTTATGTGGTCAAATCCAAAGTTTCTCCCCTTATGCTTTTGCATCTTGCTTACAAACACTTGTTCGAAGAAAGAACACAGAAACAGTCTCTAAATTTTCTTCTAATATTCTATGGTTTTGTTTTTCATATTTAGACTTTTAATCCACTTGGAATTTATCTATGCAAGTAGTGTGAATTTGAGTTCTAATTTAACCATTCTCTTTGTTTTTCAATGTCCCCATCACAATCTATTAAATAATTGACCCTTTGAGTATTGATTTGTGAGGTCTCTACCTATACAGGCACTGTTCCCAAATCCTATATTCTGTTAAATTGGTATGTCTCTCCATCCTTGAGCAAATATTATGCTGGTTTTAATTAATTTTTCTTTGTAACATGGTTAACCTTTTGTACACCATAAGCGACTATAGATGCAAGCAGTGGACCTTCCCCTTAACACGTGGCAGTTAACTGGTTAATATCTATAGATAAAGAGAATCTCCTATCTTTGTTCTTTTTCAAAATATGTAAAAATACTTTTATTTTTCCATATACATTTTAGTGTCATTTTATCTCATCCTACTAAGGTTTACGTTGCAATTATGTAAACTTTATATATTACTTGGATGAGAATTGGAATTTTTACATGTTTTCTCATATATGACCATGGTATAGTCCTTTGTTTAATTTTTTTAATGTTCTATTAGTTATTTTTATCATTTCTTTCCATGTAGATCTTGCACATTTTTATTAATTTCTAGTTACTTTAAAGCTTTTAATTCCTAGTTTATGTGGTATTTTCATTTGTGGACTCTTTGTGAGTTTATTACCTTGCTATACATGCTACTTACTTTCAAAGACATTTTCTGATTGATTATTACTGTGACAGTAGTTTGTTGACTTTCATGGGCTATGTATATGATCATTTTACCTATTAGGATTTATCTCTTTCTAATTCTTACACCTCTTATTTCTTTTTCTTGTTACTTATCCATTAGCCAGGATTGCTTGTATTCTGCTGAAGAAGAGTTACAATAACAACAAATATATTTATCATCTTCCTAACTTTAAAGGGAATGCTTCTAAAATTTATCTAACTAGTAAAAAGAACAAGTCCAAACATTTAGAAGAGATTTTAGAAGTTTTATGAAAAAAAAGGTGATTACATTATAAGCAATGAGATTAAATCAAGAGTAGATACTGTGGCTTCTCAAGCCCATTCTGAGCCCATTCTATTATTCTTAAAGAAAAGGTTGTTATCAAAGGTTAAAAAGGTGCCACATATAGACTAGAATTCAATAGTTTTCCTTGATTTTCATCAGAAGACTCAAAAAGGAATTGCATCAACAAGTTGCTGGCTATAAAAGTTAATGTCAAATAGTTCTATGTTCTTATGTATTCTAAAATCTTCTGTATTCCACATTTTGATAACATTTCTAGAAAGTGGGTATTTTTAAGAGTGTTTTGAGCAAGTAAGTGACATAATCAAAGTGGTATAGGTTGTCTTGAATCCTTCTTCTCTTTGATTGCAGACTCTGGAAGTCACTAGGCTTATAGATTGCTGACTATTTGGTTCCACCCCATCATCTCTGCCCATGTAGCCCCATTGTCCCTGACCTGGACTATAGGATAAGCCTCATGTCTTTCCTGCCTCCATGTTCTTCTCCTTTTTTATATCCTCAATCTTGTCACCAGAGTAATGGGCCCAAGGGCAATCTGACATCATGTCTGAAAAGTATAAGCATCTGGCCCCTAGGACCAGCTGCTGAGAAAACAGTTTCTGCTGCAGTTAAATCAGTGCCCCTCCCCCACTCCTGCATTTCATTAGCACCTCCTCACCTCCATAATCATGCTTGTCTGGAATCTGCTGAAAGGTCTTGGCACCTTCAGGTGTGACTTGTTGACTGACTTTGCTGTGACTCTTGATGTCACTTACTTTGAAGTAGTATTTGGCATTCCTCTACCTCATGCTGCTACTCCAGACCTGACTCATGGTCCATTTCTGGTTTCCTTTTCATTTGCCGCTAAACTATCATAGTGCCCTCTGTTAAGAAATCTCGTGACACCCCACTGCATCTAGTAGAAACACTACACTACCAATACAACATGCAAGACCTCACACTACTTCTCTTGCATATCTCCAGCCACACCAACATCCCTCTGACACCCAATCAGCTGCCAAGCCTGCTGCTATCTGGGTACTTCCATGCTTCTTTGTCTTTGAACTTACTTTTCCTTTCTCTTGAATGAAAGTTTCCTCCTCTTTCTTTATCTTGTAAACCATTACTTAATCTAAGCTAATCTAATAAAAGAATAATATGCTAATTGTGTCACTCTGCTACATCCCAAGCCACACCCACCAGCCAATCAGAGCCACTATATGCAAATTAACCCAACCAAGATGGCGGCCAGCAGCCACAGAGCTAGAGCAAACAGAAGGCTTCGTTGCCCTGGTGATGGAGGAAGCTGCCTGCCTAAGCAGCTGCCTAGGAGGAAGCTGTGGCTTCTGCTCAAGGCAACAAAGTTTCAATTGCAGAAGATAAATAAACTCCAGATACCTGCTTCCAGCCAGCCTCGCTGGGAGCTTGGGTGGCTGGGGGCTGTGGCCAGCCTGCAAACAGCCATCATCCCCTCACCCAAGATGGCCTCACCCTCATGGGGTGAGGGTCCCTACTGGGGGGCTTGGCCAGCCTGAAAACAGCCATCAACCCCTCACCCAGACTGGTCAGGCACCCCAGCAGGGGCTCCCACCCTGAAGGGGCTGTTGCCAGCCTGCAAACAGCCATCAGCCACTCACCCAGGCTGGCCAGGAACCCCAGAGGAACCTCCACCCTGATCCAGGACACCCTTCAGGGCAAATAAGCCAGCCCCCACCCATGCACCAGGTCTCTATTCTTCCTATATAATAAAAGGGTAATATGCAAATTCACCCTAATAGCAGAATGACTAGGAATGACTGGTCACTATAACACACAATGACCACCAGGGGGCAGATGCTCAATGTAGGAGCTGCCCCATGGTGGTCAGTGCACTCCCACAGGGGGAGCTCTGCTCAGCCACAAGCCAGGCTGATGGCTGCCAGTACAGCAGTGGTGGTGGGAGCCACTCCCACCTCCTCAGCAGCGCCAGGGATGTCCAACTGCAGCTTAGGCCTGCTCCCTGCTGGCAAGTGGACATCCTCCGAGGGCTCCTGGACTGCCAGAGAGATGTCTGACTGCCAGCTTAGAACCAATTGCCCAGGGAGTGGGCCTAAGCCAGCAGGTAGACATCTCCTGAGAGTTCTCAGACTGCAAGAGGGCATAGGCAGGGCAGAGGGACCCCCTCCCCTGAGTGCACAAATTTTTATGCACCAGGCCTCTAGTGTAAAAATAAAATAAAACAAAACAAAACAAAAAAACAACAGTTTAAATGTCAGCTTTTCTTAAGCTTTCCCACTTTACCTCAGTAGTTATGTATTCCTTAAAATAAATTTGTATTATTATCTTGCATTATTTTTTGCTATTATTTAGATATTGTTGACTTTCAAGTCTGTCTGTTCAACTGGCATATGTACTCCTGAATTTTTTTCTTTTCCCGGAAGTCAATTTAATGCAAGGACTTAATAGGTGCTGATAATGGTTTGTCTAACTTGACTGGGTGATCACATGAGCTGTCGTTCATGATGAAAGACTGAGCAGATAGTATCCCAGAGGCAATATCCTGTGCCCTAATCATGATTTAGGTAGGGCCGGAACTGAGGTGAGGATAGAAAGAGTGAATATGAAATCTTAGAATAGAATGACTAGAGATGATGATGGTAGATAAGGAGCAGTGAGAGAAGAGAAACATTTAAAATGCTCTGGAATTTTGAGTGTAGGTGCCTACAGGAATGGTGGTCTATTAACAGAAACAGGGAAGTCAGGAGGAGGAGATGACCTTGAAGGAAAAGTTTGAAGTCATCCAGGACAAAGAATGCAAAGTACCACAGGCCTTTGAAATGTGGGTCCAGCATCGATTTAACACAGACCAGGGAGATGCAGTAGTTTAACCATCATTTTGTTGATGGTTTCTTTTGCTGTCCAGAATCCTTTTATTTTGATGTAGTACCATTTTTGTTTGAAGTTGTGGTTAGAGTTTGGAGATATCACTGCAGGAGAGAGTACAGAGAGAGGAAAACATATGCTCTGGGAAATGTTCTGCTGGGGAACAAAAGAAGAAAAAAATAAGGACACAGAATGAGAAGTAGCCACCAAGTAGGCGTGAACCAGGATAGTGTCTTGCTATAGAAACCAGGAGGGAAGAATTCCAAAGAGGAAAAGGTCAACAGTATCGAATTCTGTATAGAAGATGGGACTGAAGAAGAGGCCCCTGGATTTGTCCATGGGGAGGGCCTTAGTGACCTTTAAGAGAGCCTTTTCTGGGCAGGGTGGGAGTGGGGACACTGCCGGATGTGAAGCAGAAAGTGGGTGGAGAGGAAGCAGAGGTGGCAGGTGCTGCCCATTCTCCAGAGAATTTGGCAGAGTGAGGAAGGAGAGAGGGCAAGCGGGCCTCTGAGGCCAGGGAAAGGCTGCAATGTATGTTTACCACTCCACACCCAAACCGTTGCCAATGAGGTTGAGTCTGGCTGCAAACTACATCTCATTGTGCCTCTTCTTTCTTATCCCTGTGGCCCTTAACCTTTGCCTTGTTTTGAGAAAATCTGCAGGCTTTTCTGCTTCCATTTCTCTCTACACCATTGCTTCCTCCACGCTGGGGGAAAAGTCTTGTCAAAGCACTTTTCTGATCCTGTCTCTTCCATGGTCAAAGAGGAAATTAAGCCCAGTGCCTCACCTAACTACACAAGATTCTCCATTCTTGGGCTTCAACCTCCTTTCAGAATTCTCTCCCCCTGCACCCATCAGACCCAGCCTGCACTTCAGCCACATGGGCCCCCCACTGCCTAAGAATGTCTGCTATTTTCCACCCACGTTTACCAGAGACTACCTTCTAGCTCCCTGCCTCATTCTAGTCCAACCAATCTCCAAAGTCACTCTCTTCTTCCTTCCATTTCCTCACATTTCCTTTGTCTCCTTTTTTTATACTAGGAACTGATCTTCCATAATTGGTTTCTGTCAAAGACATAACTCTTTCTGTAAAGAATTTTATTATTTATTTATATGGTTGACCCTCAAAAAACTTGGGTTTGAACTGCATGTGTCCACATATACACAATATTTTTCAATAAATAATGTAAATGTATTTTCCCTTCTTTATGATTTTCCTAATAACATTTTCTTTTCTCTAACTTACTTTATTATAAGAATACAGTATATAATACAAAAAACATACAAAATATGTTTATCAATTACTTATATTATTAGTAAGGCTTCCAGTTAGCAGTAGGCTATTAGTGGTTAAATTGGGGGGTGGGGGGAATCAAAGTTATATGCAAATTTTGACTGCACAGGGGTTGGTGTCCTTTACCCCACAATGTTCAGAGGTCAACTGTGTATCTCTATCTCTATCCCTATATCTATATCTAGATAATGTACGTATTGAATTTATATCTACGTGTGCATGAGCGCGCGCGCACACACACACACACACAGTCTTGTGATTGCCCTGTGAGACCAGGCCTGTGCTTTATCTGTTTTGCACCTACTACAGGCCTACATCCAAAGGACTTAATGAATTTGAATTGAACTTCAAGGGAAAGAATCCTCCAACCCCTAATTCAGCCAAGAGGATGGAGAAATAGGTAGGCCCAAGGGGAGATGGAGTTTTCCAGCACCCAGACAGAATGGCTCCACAGTGGGTGGAGGCTCTCCCTCCCTGTGAAATCAGACAGACACCCTATTGTCAGCACTTTCCAGCACTGCTGGGGGCTGAGGGCAGCTGTCAGTGCCACATAGGTTGGCACCTGGTGATATTTAATTCAGCACCTTATCACAGGCTGCCTTGTATTGTTCTTTAATTGTTTCCCGTGTGGCTGTCTTTTCACTCCAACAAGATTCAAAAACAACAAATGTTGACTGTGTATCTACTTACTGTATGCCAGGTGCTTTCACAGAGTGCTCACATTTAACACCTGCAAAGCCCTGTGTGATGAGTATTACTATTGTTATTATGGCTTTTCAGGGGAGAAATTGACTTTCAGAGATCTGCTAAAGGTCATGAGACTAAAGGTCATGAGACTAATAGATGACAAAGTCAGAATTTGGATCAAGATGACCCAAGGTCTTTTCCCCTTTTTTCACTCTTTTGGGAAGGACAGGCTTGAGCCCCTCCATCCCAAGAGCCATCCCCACCCCAACCCCTACCCCTATGGGGCCCATTAGCATGCTTGGCCCAGAGTTCACCAGGCACCCTCTGCATTAAATGGAAGGGGAATGTGTCCCATTGCTGCTGTGTATAGAGGATGAAAAGCACCCTGCTCTTATTCCTGCCATGTTCAGTGCCAAGCTAAGCCCTGCAGGTGTGAGGGCAGAGCTATAAATATTTGCTGCATTGTTCCCCTTGTCAGTGCCAAACAACATCAGCTCTCCTTCCCTAGGGAAGCTGATAAATAAATGAGAGATGCCACTTAGACAAAGCAAGCCTCACCTTGGGTTGCACCTGGGAGATTCCAGTTGAATTGTTAAGGGGTGTGACTTCATTTTGTGACACTTATGATGGAAGCAACTAGAGTGGGGACCAATCTCCACTGGCCACACAATGTCCCAGTGCACCACCAAGACCAGAGGGAAGGAGGTACCCTCAAACACAACTACCTTTAAGCAGCCCCAGATGCCCCGCTGTGGGGAAAGCTCGGTACTGCTGGCCTCCCCTTCCTTGCCCTCTGAAACCTCACACATCACCTTGCCAACAACTTATGAAGCAGAACCTTTTATTCAAAGCTCCTCAGGCTCTAATAGAACTTTAACTATTATCATTTACAAAGAACTTCTGAGATCTAGCGAGGCAGTGTGAGGAGGGCATGGGTGAGCTGCCCTTCCTAAAGCAGTGCACCAAGATTCAGAGGAGTGGCATGCATTCCTAAGGTCACATAGCAGGTAAGAGACAGAGCTTAGACACCCATGTAGGTCTCTTGACTCCAGGTCTGGGGCTCATTCTGTTCTTCCACAGTGGCTTCTGTTGGCAGGAGTTTCATGACACATCAGTAAGATGTATTCTTCTTACCACAGCCACTGATGTGAGTAATATCTGTCTCCTGTCCTTTCAGGTGAACAGTGCCTGAAACTGGCTAGTCCCATAGAGAAACAATCTCATCAATTTTAGTTTACAAACTATGCAGATGGGATTTTAGAAGAGCTCTTGGCAGAGTTTTTGATGCCAAGGGTCTTAGGAATGTCTGAATTACTGGGAGCAAAGGCATAGATAGCTACCCTACTCTTATTGGTATGGCTACTCTACCAAGCCATATCTGAAGTTCTAGAAGCCATCTTAAAAACAGGGGGTTCCCTATAGCTTGACAGAAGGCTGCATAATAGAACTAAATTTGGGACTCTGCAAACTTTTGGTAAAATATAAATATTCCTGTTTTTCTTATATTAAGAAAAGTAACAAAATCAGTACAAATGCTCCTCAACTTATGGGGTTGTGACCCATTAAACCCATCATAAGTTGAAAATATCTTAAGTCAAAAATGCATTTACTACACCTAATATACTAAACTTTATAACTTAGCCTAGCTTACCTTAAATGTACTCAGGATTTACATTAGCCTACAGTGAGGCAAAATCATCTGACACACACCCTATTTTATAATAAAGTGTTGAATATTTCATGTGATTTATGGAGGTACTGTTCTGAAAGTGAAAAACAATGGCCAGGGGAGTGGGGAAGGGGGGTTGAGGGGAGGGAGGTTAGCGAGCAACCAAAGGACTTGTATGCCTGCATATTAGCATAACCAATGGACATAGACACTGGGGTGGTGGGGGCTTGCTTAGGGTGGGAATGGCTGAGTGGGGGGTGTCAATCAGGGAAAAAGGAGACATATGTAAAACTTTAGACAATAAATAAATGAATAAATAAATAAGAAAAAAATGACTATAACAGTACTCACCCCTAGCACACACAGCTGAGAGCACACTGGGCCTGAGGTTGTTTGAAACATTGAACTAAAACTCATTGTTGGATGATGGGAATGCTACCACAATAGCATCATCGATTTCTCTCTATTGTGATGAAGCTTGAGAATAGCTGGTAGAAGGCACTGGGACATCAACACTTGGGAATGGTTTAGCAGGCATAATGTTTTAAAGTGTATCATCTTTGCATTGTCGTAAAGTCAGAAAACTGTAAGTCACCCTATCATAAATCAGGGAATATCTATATTAAGATAGTCTTTAAAGTTATTTTTGAGCCCAGCCCACGAGTGGCTCAATTGGTTGAATGTCATCCCATGCACTGCAAGGTTGCCTATTCAATTCCCGGTAAGGGCACAAACTTGGGTTATGGGTTCAATCACCAGTTGAGGTGCCTGTGGAAGGCAACCCATCGATGTCTCCTCTCTCTCTCTCTCTCTCTCTCTCTCTCTCTCTCTCTCTCTCTTTCTCTCTCTTCTCTTCTCTTCTCTTCCCTTCTTTTCTCTTCTCTTCTCTTCTCTTCTCTTCTCTTCTCTTCTCTTCTCTTCTCTTCTCTTCTCTTCCCTTCTCTAAGCATGTCCTTAGGTGAGGATTAAAATAATAATAATAATAATAATAATAATAATAATAAATAAATAAATAAAATGCATATCCTTTTTTTAAAAAAAAATGTTATTTTTGAGATACTAATTTGCAACTGGAAAGCGCTTAGTATGTGTTAAGGTAGGCAGCCTCACCCAACTCCTACCCTTTGAGGATTCTAATTTAAGAGTCTTAGGAAAGCCCTGGTTATTAGGGAGAGGGTGCTTTCTCTAGAGTAAGTGCTACGCTGCCTTGCATGCTGATCCTTCAGACTTGCCACCAGGTGCCAAGGGAAGGATTTTGAGACCCATTGCCAGGGCAGGATCTGACTTCTGTTGGCACCTATATGAACTCATCCTACTTCCTTCATGTGTTCAGGAATCTATCTAAACCACAGAGCCTCCAGCATATTCTCATCTGTCTCAGACCTCCCAGACCTGGAGCTTGTCAAGAAGGCAGAGCAGGGTCTGTGCTATGGAGGAGCAGGACCTGTGTGTTCAGTATTTGGAAGGACCCTGTCTAAGGACACCTCCTTATACATGGGCACTGCTTCTCCTTCAGTTGCTGCCCTCCTGGGGGTAGAAAAGGGGTCTTTCCCCATTTTTCATTCATTCATTCATTCAACTTACATTCATTCATTCCTTCTACTTTTTTTTTAGGGCCTATGAAGAATCAGGAATTGTTTTAGTTTTAGATGCTTGGAATGCAACAGTGAACCAGACAGACAAAACCTTTCTCTTTGTGAATGTTCTGTGGAATATTTAGTATCTACACAATAAGTCAGAAAAGTTATGAAACATACCGTTCCTTATGTGCTGATAAGTGCTATATGGTATTGGAGGCATAGAGCATGCTTAGGGAGACTAGTATTTCAGACAGGGGGATTGCAATCTTAAGTGGAAACGGCCTGGGTAGGCCTTACCAAGAGGGTGAGATTTGAGTAAAATCTTGAAGGAAGTAGGGGATTTACATCTGAGAGTACCTGAGGCAAAACCATTGTAGGCAGACGGGACAGCTGGTTCCAAGTCCCCAAGAGGACAGTGTCTTGGCGCATTTGACAGAGTCAGAGGTTGGTGGGTGGAGGAGAGCAGACCAGAAGGAAAGAAGTAGAAGATGAGGGAGGGGGGTCAGGGGTCTTGAGGGACACAGACTCTTCGGCTGTGTGTGCTACTGTGAAGACTTTGGCTTTCCCTCCAAAGAAACAGGGAGTCATTGGAGGTGCCTCCTGACCAGACTTCTGTTTTAACATGTGACTTTGTGGTTTGCATGATAATTGTCTATTGGGGAGAATGGCAGATGTAGGGAGACTCATTAGAAGAATTTTCAGTATTCCCAAAGGTGATGATAGCTGTGATCTGGTGGTGGCTGTGGAAGGAGTGAAGCATGTCACAGTCTGGGTCTATTTTAAAGCTAGAGCCAATGGAATTTCCCATCAGACTGAGGAGAGAGAGAGAGAGAGAGAGAGAGAGAGAGAGAGAGAGAGAGAGAGAGAGAAGAGGGGTCAAGGTGATTCCAAAGTTTTTATCCTGAGCCACTTGGAAGGATGGAATTGCCCTCTCTGATTAGAAATGCTGAGAGTAGACCAGTTAGGGATGGCAGAAGAGAAGTTCCCTCTTGGGCTTGATTGTTGAGCAGCAACATGGCACAGTGAGAAGATTCTGACTCTGCCACTGACTATCAAGAGGACTCTGGGCAAGTCACTGTGCCTCTCTGAGTCTCCATCTCTTCATGGCAAGGGGAGGATAATGACAGTGCTACTTATGTCAGAGGAGTGATACAAGGGCTTCAAATCATGTGGAGATCAGCATAGTGCCTGGCATATAATTGGACTTAATAAATAGTGGCTGTGGTTATTATTCATACAAGACCAGGGCAGACCCCAAGCATGGCAATCAACATTTTCCAGTCCCCAAAAGGCGGTCTGCGTGTGACTAAGCAAATGCCTCCTTTGAAGTCTTAAAGGTCAGCGCTTTGCCAGCTGCCTGCTGTAGACAAAAGGCAGCCTGATTTTCTCCATTGTTGTGTTTTGTTTCTTACTTGTCTACCTCAACCAAATGGCCCAAGGCCAATTCCTCACAGTGTTGGGACAATCCCAGTGGAGACACCCTTGCTATGGGCAGATGCTGCACAAAGTGGGGGCGGAGGGGTGGGCGCTCCTGCCACCTTCCTATAGTGTCTCCTCCATGACCCACTTCATGGGAACACACTGCCTTCACGTCCCAGACTTGGGTCATCCTACCTCTATGTGGGACCTTGGGAAAGGTATTTTACCTTCTCAGGCTTGTTCTTCTTCTCTGTAGAATGGGAATGACACAGCACATTTTCAAGGGGAGTTGTACATGTCATTTATTTATGCCCTGAGCCCTGGTTTGAATTTTGACATTGTCATTTCCTAGCTGTGCAGACTTGCCCAAGTTATTCAAAACTGTGCCTCAGTTTCTACATTTTAAAATGACAGCTATAATAATACATGCCTCCTAGAGCTGTTGTGAGAATTAAGTGAAATAATTTTAAATGTTTAAATCAGAATCTGGCACATGATAGGTACTCAGAAAATGTTAGCTGTCATTGCTTACATGAGGAATACATAAAAGTGCTTCTAAACATTGTAGCACCTTAAATAAATGGCATAACATTATTATATTTGCCTTATTATGAAGTTATGATGTGATCCTCACATCAGAGTCAAATGTTTTCTATGCTATTATATAGAAGCACCTAGATCTACCCAAAATATTAACTTTTTTTTTTTCAGAAATGGAAACTGGCTTGACAGATATCAAATAATCTCAAAATTCAGAAAAATGTTGTAGTTAATTCTTTACCAGGATGAAAAAGCTCCTCCAGGTTATCTGATTTTGTTCATTGAGTTGTTTTCTGCATGCCAAGCTTACCATCTCCATCCTGTCTCCATAGCCTGTGAGTGCAGTAAAGTCAGGCACCACCTCTCTCGGGTGGCTGGGTGTATATGCACGCTTATGATTTACGAATGGCACAAGTTCAGACTCAGCATGAAAACATGTGGGCATATGTCAAACTAAATTTTTTAAAAGACAAAAGATATGTGAGAGATTCTGAGATCTGCAGTGCCAAGAACGCACTAAGCAACAGCAGTCAACGTGCATGGTAAAACAGTATCCGCTGGTTGCCAACTATGTGTCTGAGGGCCAGATTAATCCATGCTCTGGGCAGATGTACATGGCTACATGTGAGGCTGCTGAACACAGCTGCCCCTCTGCTCTCCTTTTGTTCCTCAACTACCAAGCATCTAGTTTACATCATACCCTGTGGCTGGCCTAGCCCAGCAGTGGGTTCACCTTCGATATGTCTGTTTCTGCTGGTAGATTTCTTTCACTTATACAAGAAGTGGACTCTTTTTCCATATCCTTCCTCTTACCAACTGTGTGATATGGGGCCAACTGCTTACATTGCCTAACCCCCTGAGCCTTGATTTCTCTGCATACAAACTCGAATTATACTATCTACTCCTTATGCTGGTTAGTAGCATTACTGGTGAGCTTTGTCAGGTAGGAATCACTGGAAGGTAGAGTTGCCCTGACCTTACATATGCCCTTCTGTCTTTTTGCATCTAGGTTCCTGGTCTGCAACAGAAAAGTCAATAGTTTTCTGTTATCTAGAGCATAAAGAAGTTTTATAAGCACCAAGATGCTATGGCTAGTATTTGTTCCTTTTATTTAACTTTTTATTAGCTCTGTGGCTGTTTGTGTAACACAGGCCGCCACAGATGTTTAGAAAGGAGGTCAAACACCCACTACCCAACCTCTCTGTTACACCTATGTCTCCTATTGTAACTTAACATTAGGATCTAATTCTATCTGTACCATTAACTCCTGTAGCCCCCAGTAAATCACTTCTCTTCCTTTGAGCTGCGATTTCCTCCTCCATAAACAAGGGGTTGTATGAAGAACTCTCTGAGGTCTCTGCAGCTGAAATATCCCATTGTGGAAAGGTACAGGGTGGGAAAAAAGTAGGTTTAAAGTCATGGGTATGCAAATAATACAGAGTTTATTCCTATATTATGATGCATTAACTAGTGGCCTGGTGCATGGATTCGTGTACATTGAAAGGAAATTAATTAGGAGAAATATTTCAATATTGCTCTTCATCCTTTCTCTATAAGTGTCAAAGATGAAATAAAATTAGGAAAATGTATATGAAAATAATATATAAATTGATTAATAAATAAACAATAGCAACATGATATAACAACAACAAAAACATGATATAAAAACAACACACACATGCAATTGGTGCCAGTGAGAGATTTATATGTATTGCGCATACATGAGTCAACGTTTATTTTTACACTGCACATTATATGTACCAGCCAGTTGGTTGGACGGATGGATGGCCAGTCATTTAGCCTTTTATATATATAAATTGTAGCATTATTTTCCATGCAAACAACTAAAAGCCTATTTTCCCCCATTTCTATCATTTGATCAACAAACATAACATACTTAGATAATTTACCCAAAATATTAAGATGCATTTGCCACTAATAAAACCTGCCAATCAGTGTGGTTCAGTGGTTGAGTATTGACCTGTGAACCAGGAGGTCACATTTCTGTTCTCTGTCAGGACACATGCGTGGGTTGCAGGCTTCATCCCCAGTGGGGAGCATGCAGGAGGCAGCTGATCAATGATCCTCTCTTATCATTGGTGTGTGTCTCTCCCTTTCTCCTTTCCTCTCTGAAATCAATAGAAATACATTTTTTAAAATTATAAAACCCATTGAGGCTTTGGTTTGTACACCTTAAGCATTTCTGACAGCCTCTTAAAAAGAGAGCAGCTTAAAGATAGACTCTTCCGTCAGCCACAGGAAAACTTCACTGGCCTCATTCACCTCTATGTCTTATGATCACCACAACCTTCCTTCAGGAATCTGGAACCAAGAAGAATTTCACTTAATGAGGAGAGAGTGGGAAAGCTGAAAAAGTGGGAAATCAGGAGGTAACCACTTGAAGAAGGAACCATGTCAAAACACATTGTGTTTTGGATGGCAT
>PVJC01022393.1:0-27366 GCA_004026665.1 Murina feae | reverse complement strand
GCCTAGGCAGGCAGTTGCAACGGAAGCCTTTGGTTTGCTCTAGCTCCATAGCTGCTGGCCTCCATCTTGCTGGGTTAATTTGCATACAGCTGCTCTGATTGGCTGAGAGGCATGCCTTGGCTGGTGGGCGTGGCTGTGAATAGAGGCTCAGCCAGCCTAGGCAGGCAGTTGCAACAGAAGCCTCTGGTTTGCTCTAGCTCTGTGGCTTGCGGCCTCCATCTTGGCTGGGTAAATTTGCATACAGCCACTCTCATTGGCTGAGAGGCGTGGCTTAGCTGGTGGGTGTGGCTTAGGTGTCTCGGGTGATGGTCAATTTGCATATTACTCTTTTATTATATTAGATTTCTTCACGTACATGGATTTTAGTTTTTGTAGAAAAACATTTTAAGTTTTTTTTATGTTATATATCTTTTTACTTTTAAGTAACTATATGACCCATGATGGTTATTGATTTAAATTTATCCATTGTATTGTTTGTGAAATAAACAATTTAAGTCATTGGCTAGGAAAATCAGATATATTTCTTCGTATTCTCATTCCTTCTATGTCTCCAGTGCCTAAGTGTGCCTCAGGATAGCTCTTTGGATCTGTTGGTCAGTTGCTGATGACATTAAGTTATATCTGAAGTAACATTAAGTGATGAGACAGGTCTTACTGCATCTGTATTGGGAGCAAAGCAGAGGCATATTACTGCCTGTTTAAGTGGTACCCTCTGTTTGTAATGCAGACCAGTTAATTGTGGGCTACAGATTACTATAGTAAATACACATCCGGTGTTTTCATTGTCATCAGGGTGGGAGGCTGATTTTCATGTGAATTTGAATGGGTAAGGCAGGTAAAATATCAACATAAGTATCATGGAGTGATTTTGCAATAATTATCAAGGAAAAGAGGAAAGATCTCAAGTACTTACTCTGTGGGAGACAGCCTGTCTCCATGGTGCTTTATGTGTTTTGCCTCATTCAAGCCTGAGAACGGCCCAATGACTTAAGCAGCATTGTTTTTGTTTTACAAATGGAGGAACACTTGCTCATTGAGATTAATTAAACTTAGAATCCTCCCAATCTTTTCTAATTCTGGAGGTTATGACTCTCTACTACACCTCCAACTTTCTCAGTACTATAGGCAGAGGAGATATCTGCAATGGCCTCGGAAGTCATCACCTTAAGGTGGATAACCATAACTGCTAGTTTAGATGGTTCAAATCAATAGTGCACTGAAGAATAGATGCACCATGTGCAAAGCAACTACCACAACCACTAAGGCACAGTTACAACTTCTGTAAAATTGGGCCCCATATTTTGAGTTCTCAATAAACAAGGGTGAGTGAATACTCTGATATTTCCATAGAAAACAGGAAAAATACTCTGGATCTCTGAGGGCCATTACATGCCAAGCCCACAGTAAGAGATGTGAAAATAAGACATGGTCTGTGTCCCTATGGAACTCCTACTCATGGACATCACTGCTTGAGCAAGTCATTATGATGAACTATGGTATGTGAAGGAAGGGTGATATGTGCTGTGGGAGCATGGAGGGCATCACTGTGGAGGTGACATTTGAATAGGGTCTGGAAGGATGTGTTCACCTGGGATTGAAGGAAGGAGGGGTTTCAGATGGCACAGACAGGCTGGTGAGGCACTCCACGTGGCCTACTAAGTTCATGCTTTAGTGAGTCAGGAGAGGTTTCTGGTGATTTTCAAGGAGCCAGTATCATGAAGGACCTTTCATGGCATTCTGAGGGATTCACATGCCACCTTGTTAGATAAAGAGGAGATCTATAAAACACTTATTAGTTATAGACAAAAGATGTTCAGATTCATGTGTTGGAAAGACTGTATTTGTGGGAGTCAGGAGGACAGGATAAAGCAGAGAGGTAAGAAGAAGTAATATTAATAAGGCTATTATTACCTTAGGCTGAGGAGCTTAGGCTCTAGGTAAGCAATGCTCAAACCATTATGAATGACTTGAACCATTTATAAGAATAATACCAAAAAACAAGTACTGAGAAACCTTGAATTAATGCCATCTACTGTGATAAAAGAGGAATATGTAAATTAACCATCACTCCAAGACACCTAAGCCATGCCCACCAGCCAAGCCATGCCCCCAGCCAATCAGAGTGGCTCTATGCAAATTAACCCAGCCAAGATGGAGGCCGGCAGCCATGGAGCTAGAGCAGACAGGAGGCTTCTGTTGCAACTGCCTGCCTAGGCGGGCTGGGCCTCTGATCACAGCAACAATGTTTCAATTATAGAAGCCATGGAGCTAAAGTAAACAGGAGGCTTCATTACCTGCCTAGGCCTCTGCTCAAGATAACAAAATTTCAATTATAGAAGATAAATAAACCCCAGAAACCTGATTGCAGCCAGCCAGCCTTGAGTCAATGGGAGCTGTGGGCAGCCTGCAAATGATCTTCAGCCCCTCACCCAGGCTGGCCAGGTACCCCAGTAGGGACCCGAACCCTGAAGGGACTGTGGACAGCCTGAAAATGGCCCTCAGCCCCTCACCCAGGCTGGCCACACCTCCATGGGGTGAAGGTCCCCACTGGGGGGCTTGGCCAGCCTGCAAACAGCCATCAGACCCTCACCCAGGCTGGCCAGGCATGCCAGCAGGTGGACATCCCCTGAGGAGTCCCAGACTGCGAGAGGGCACAGGCCGGGCTGAGGGACCTCCCAAGTGCACAAATTTTTGTGCACCGGATCCCTAGTTTATTATATTTAAAAAAAACACACACAAAACATCTTCAAGTCCTTGCTTTAATTTTTATGGATATATACTTAGGAGTGGAATTGCACAGTCACATGGCAATTCTTGGTTTAACTCTTTGATGAACTGCTATACTCATTGGCTTTTATAATTATAACATGAGTTAAAATACATGTTTTTCTAACAATGATACTATTAGGAAGCCAGTGATTGCCACATAAGGCACTCAGACCTTTTTTTCTTTAAATGAGTGAGTGCGTTTGTGGAGGCAGTAAATACAATATCAGCTGTGACTTTCCTGGCACTTAGCCCTCCTTATGCCATGAAGATTGCAAACAGATAGTAGATTCATCATGGTGGATGGAGATGGCTTAATAGAACGAGGAAGTGGAATGAAAGTGCTCTTCTCAAGAATGGGACTGCACCTTAAAGAGGATGAGAAAATGAGGTAATGGATGAGAAGAAAAAGCATTCAATATGTAGGTGGTACACTGCTTATCCCCTGTCTTCACTTTACTCTGGCTCCACTGAAAGGTACTTAGGGGTAGGAAAGCTTTGTACACTCTTTCCCTTTAAGTCCTCCTACTAAAAATCCCACAACAACAAATATTAACTGCCTTCTATTCTTCTGTAGAGAGCTGAATTAGAGGATCTCTTCTATGTCAGTGAGCGTTTTTTGTGGTTTTTTTGGGGGGAGGGAGGGAAGGCATTTTGTGTTTTGGCTGAATCTTCCCTTAAAATTAGTGCTTTTACCACTCCCCACCCCCCTTCATTTCATTCCAGACAAATGCTGGAAGGCTTTAATATGAAGGGAGTCTCAAGAATCGAAATTATAGATTTAAACTTTCCTTTTGACCAGTTACTTTTTTAAAGGACAAAGAGAGGAAAGAATGGAGAGAAGGAAAGAAATAATGAAAGAAATACTGAAATGGCATAGCATTTTTATTAATGCTTCTTCAGTGAAAGTAAATCCCTAAATTCTGAAAGCTCTGTGACCTTTGTGTAGGTTGTTTAAACTTCCAGGTCCTAAGGCCCTCTTTTGTAAAATAAGGATCATGATTTTATTTCTGTTTTGGAAAATAGGCTTTTACTACTCAGTGTGAAGGAAAGTCTGCATATTTTTCCTCTCTCTCCCTCCCTGCCTCCACTCCCACACTAGATTACATATTCCCTGAGGTAGATGACAGAGCCTAAAACTGCATTCTGTGACATAACAGACCACAACAAAGGACATACTGATATCCCTTGAAATTTTAAACCACCTTACTAAAGCCAGTTCTATTCACCTAACTTAAAACTTCTGGAGTTGGGGAGTGGAGGGTGGGTGAGGGCAGGGAGAATACCATGACGGGAACATCTAGCAATATCTGGAGAGAATTTAAAATGTGTACTGGGTACTTGAGAAATGACAGACTCTGAATACTCTTACTGGATTCTGAGAATTTGCAAAAAAGTAAAAGCTTGTTTTTCTTGATTTAACTTTCTAAGCCAATTTGCAAATTGTCCTAATTTTGATGTATATATTTCAGTTAAATTAATCTTTATATTCGAAGATATTGTTCCAGTCTCTCATATCTAGTTTTTAAAGCTTGTATCTTTTTTTTATTCTTCAGCAATGTGTATATTTTATTTTAAAAGAGACTTTTTAAAAATATTTAAACTATATCTCAAATACATGTGCCTAAGTGTTTATTTTTCTTGAAACTTAATTCTAAAGATTTTGATTTCCTGTTTATTTTTTATAAATTTATTTTAACCGCACACTTCTGTTATAGAACTTAAATATCAGTGTTATTTTTCTTAAAATGTTTTCTTTAGAATTTATTTTCCAGGAGGAATAAAAATATTTAAAAGAGAGATTTCCATGTTTATAAATCACATTGGGACTGGGTCTCTGGTTACGTACACCTTCCAATACTAAAAAAATAACAGGATGTATGTTCTATTAGACCATAATAATAAACGCAATAAAATAAAAATAAACCCTACCACTAAATTTTGCTTCAGATGTCTAATTAAAATTATGTGACTAGTGTGGACAATTAGAGTGAATCTCATGATAAGTAAATATAGAGTAAAGGACCATAACATTAAAATAGGATAGTACAAAAATGTGTGATTTATGTGATTTTCTTAATTTGGAACATGTGTATGATCTTTAGCATATATGACCAAAAGTAAAAGCACAATTAAACCACAATGCCATTTTGAAAACAAAACTAAATTCGGGTGTATTTCATTCATCTGCATTGATCATTTAAATGATAGTAGTGTGTCTTCCTTACCATAATTACTTTTGCAGACAAGCATAATAACCTGGGGACAATCGCATCTCCATTTGCTTACTATGGCTTCTGTCCTTGGGTTTCACTTCTGTCCCATGGTAATTTGTCAGAGTAGGAGCACCTGTGTTCCACTGGGCTTTCAGGGTGGGTAAATTCTTGTAACACAGCTATGTATTCCTAATCAAAATTCTTCTGGAATTCGGAGGGATATTCATGATAACAACAAAAATAGTAATCATCTGCAGCCAGTGAAATAAAAGGTCTTACAGACAGACTACCACCTTCACAAAAAAAGAAGGAAGGAAGGAAGGAAGGAAGGAAGGAAGGAAGGAAGGAAGGAAGGAAGGAAGGAAGGAAGGAAGGAAGGAAGGACGGGAGGAGTCTATGAGCACACACACAAACTTTCTATGTAGACTTAAAAGCTTTATGATTCAAGTTGATGAATCAGGAAATCAGAGCCATTAGGATAGAAGTAATGTCAAGGTTGATAGGAAAAGCTAGGCAGCATGCATTTTCCTACAACAAATTTTAAGAGGAAAGATCACAACAGAGTAATGTTTTTAATGCACTGGAAATCCCCCCATCTTGAAAGAGATTGCTGTGAATTGTGGAAGGTGGAGGAAAAACTGTTTCTGGCTGAGGAATTGCAAATGTATTTTGAAGTAGTGTTTCCCGGTTTCTATGTTAAGATAGCAATAGGAAAGTTATTTTCTTGTATATGTGTCAAAAACACACAAAAAAATCAGATCAGAAAGGCCATCTTCAATTGATTTTTCAACCTGAAATAAACAAGGAGGGGAAAGCTGGTCCATCAGGGTATTAGGCCTGTCAGCTTGTGTGCAAATGATTGATTCTGAGAAGCAGACTTTACACTCAGAGACATACCAGGGTGCAGCCTTTGTGCCCCGTGGAGTGTTTGCAAATGGAATAAGCTACTTTCTGCATCCTGTCTGATTGCTCTTAGGCAGGTATGTGTAAGCATTGGTTTTAATAACGGTTCAAATAGTTGAAAAATAAAGGGTCTGCATTCTACGATAGAGGGCTATTCATCCACTAGCTCTCCACTGCAAAGATCCCGGGGGTTGGGGGTGGGGTGGGGAGGGGAGCTTAACTGCTCAGTGTATCATTTTAGAAGATAAAAATAAGAAAATCTAAAAATTCTTAAGTCAAATTAAGTTGTAGAACCTAAAAATCAGAGTTACCATCCTATCATAGCTTGCTTTCTAGATGCCAACATTTTATGCTTAATTCCTTAACTGCCATTTCGTGTAATTACATGTAAAATTGTTTTCCTGTAAGACATTTTCCTGTTCTGAAGGTTATTTTGAGAAAAGCTTGAACTTCATTTTCTCTTGCTCACATATGTAAATTAGCAAGCGCAAGCAAATAGCTTCTGTGGGAAACCAGGTGTTTTCAATGATATAATAACTAATTCCAGGCTATGAATTTTATAACCCAAATACTCAAGTTAATTTTTAAAATAAGCTTTCTGGAGGTCACAAAATCAAACTGTTAACTGCAGTGTACTATGAAGTTTTTCCTGGTTTATATGTTAATGTTAGAGAATTTCTGAGAACTGTTCTCACTCTTGCACGAAATTAACTTATCAATATAGCATGTTTTATCTACACATATGTAGAAATTTTATATGCTCTCTACTAAAGTTATACTTCTTAAAATGGTATTTTAAGTCCATCACAATTTATTCCCAATCTCTTTCCAACTCCCATTCTCACTGCTTCCTAACCTTCAGTTGACTATAAACTTTTTGTTATTCTGAGTGGTCATTCGCAAATTGTTTAACAAAAGGTTCTGCATAGATACCAACTACTCAGACCTTTGTATACCTTTATGAGCACATAACTGCTGGATATTAGCTCTAACTTTTTTTTCATATATGCTCTGTAATGTCTTACATCCCTATATGAGTTAAAAATGATTCATGTAGCCCAGCTGGTGTGGCTCAGTGGTTGAGCATCAACCCATGAATCAAGATGTCGTTGGTTTGATTCCAAATTAGGGTACATGCCCTGATTGTAGGCTTGATCCCCAATTGGGGGTGTACAGGAAGCAGCCTATCAATGATTCTCTCTCATCATTGATGTTTTTATTTCTCTCTCTGAAATCAATAAAAATATATTAAAAATGATTTATGTAATGGAACATACAATGTGCTGAATCTCAGACACACTATTGACATATGCTATATAATAAAAGCCTAATATGCTAAGTGTCTGATCATCCAGTCAGCCATTCAACCAATGAAAGCGTGATATGCTAATGAATGCTAAGGTCCCTCAACCATTCATTATTATGTGCACTGACCACCAGGGGGCAGGAAGTCAACCAGCTGACCAGTTACTATGATGTGCACTGAGCATCAGGGGGCAGACAGTCGACCTGTCAACCAGTCGCTATGATGTGCACTGACCATCAGGAGGCAGAGGCTCCAACTGGTAGGTTAGCTTGCTCCTGGGGTCTGGCCGATCAGGACTGAGCAAGTTGGGCCAGACTATCCTAGAGCCCTCCCTCAGTTCTTCCCCAGGTGGCCAACCTCTCACATCTCTCCCAAGTTCCAAACATGCACCAGTGGTGTCCCTTGGCCTGGCCTGCACCCTCTACCAATCCAGGACCCCTTGGAAGATGTCAGAGAGCCCATTTTGACCCAGCAGTGGAATGATCAGTTGCTATGATACACACTGACCACCAGGAGGCAGACTCTCAACACAGGAGCTACCCCCTACTGATCAGTGCACTCCCACAGGGGGAGCACCACTCAGCCAGAAGCTGGGGTCATGGCTGGTGAGCACAGTGGCAATGGCAAGAGCCTCTCCCACCTCCATGACAGCTCTAAGGATGTCCAACTGATGGCTTAGGCCTGCTCCTGAACTGTGAGAGGGCACAGGCCAGGCTGAGAAACCACCTTGAGTGCATGAATTTTGCGCATGGGCCACTAGTAGTCATATATGTATATGAAAGTCTACAGATAGGCAGGCAGTTCAGGGTTAATGTCACTCCTCAGCAATAACTTCAGGACCCCAGGCTCTTTCTGTTTGCTGCTCCATCTTAATATGTTGGCTTTGGGCCTCATGATTATCAGCTCATGTTCACAAAATGGCTGCTGTATTTCCAACCTTTCATCCATATTCCAGGCAAGGAAAAGGATGACGTGGAAAATGGCAAGATAAAGGGTTATACCAGCTTTTGTGTCTTTTTTTTTCTCTTTAGTAAAGTAGAAACTCTCTAAGAAGCCTTACCTAGCAGTCTTTGGCTTACATTTCACTGGCCAAAACTCTTTCATGGCTGCCCTACCTGGAAGATGGCTAAGCAGAAGGAATGTCATTGAATGAACAGTGCCTAACACACTGCTTTTTACTCACATTCATCCTCCCCTCAGAATGCTCTTTCTGTCATCACTTATATGATTTTCATCCACATGGTATGTAGAGGCTGCCCATTTTCTCCAGTCCTGACCACAGAGCCACCCCTCTGTATTTCCCTATGAAATAGCACTTTTTAACCTTTAAAATAACTGTAATTATCTATGTGCAACTGTGTCTTAATCTTGAGATCAAAGACTGTGAATCAGAGACTCTTTCAACTACATGTGTCAAAAAATAATTTTAACTAATTTATTCCATAATTGACTGGCTCCTTTAACAAGGTAGTCTAGGGTTGGCTGGCTTCAGGAATGTCTAGAACCACAGGCTGAGATGTGTCCAATATTTAGCCCCTGAGTCTGTTTTCATTCTCAATCTCTTCCATCCTGCTCCATCACCCTCTCTGCTCCCATGTTCACCTTCTCCCTCTTTTCTTTCTCTCATTCTTTATTCTACTTTCCTGTGTGTTTTTTCTTTTATAAAATAGATTCACAACACATTGTGCAAAAGATACACATTTGCAGCTTCTAACTTATCTGGTTTTTCATTATGGCAGAATCAGGAGACCCCCATTTCCTACCTTGCTCCCACATGCATTTAACCAAATATTTCTGGAAGGAATATGATTAGCATCGGTTGGCCACATTTTCATGCTTTCACAAATCAGTGTGGAGGGCAATAGGATATTAAGGTTGGCTAGGCTGAGGTCTGAGGACCATTGTGGTGGACCAGATTGGATGAGCACTGCCACTGATTGGCCCCACCACAGCCATATGTGATGTTGGGAGTAAATGCTTTGCAGGCTAAATAAGCACTGTTGTTTTTCCTCTCATCTCTCACAGCATGTGTTTCAGGAGCCATATTTAGATCATGTGATGTCATTTTGTATTTTGAATTCATATGAATTCCCAGTGAATAAGTTCAATTTTTTTTAAAAGTAAGAAAATGCAGCCCCAAATCACATCCAAAAATAAATAAATAAATGTTACCTCTGCTATTGCTCTTTCAGCAAATATTTATTGACTGCCTACACTACACCAAGGCACAAATTGAAAGATGTTTTATTCTCTTAGTGGAGATAATTGAGTTGTTTTTTCTCTGTACTTAAAAACATTAATCTAACAGAGGCAATAGCAGGCAATACCTGGTCCCAAGCAGAGTATATTCAGGGAGACATTTTTCTCAAAGCTTCTTATAAAACTGTACAGCATTGTATTCAACTTCAGTGAATGGAAATAAGAAGCTGAATAAAATGAATTCCGATATTTATTTTAAACCAGTTAAAGAAGCATTTGGCTCATTTTTAGGTCTCTCAGAAAACATCCTAAGCCTAAGCATTGTACCTCCTAATAAAATGAGTTCATATCTGTACTTATTATTTCTCTGTTATCCCCTTCACTGGTCCAGAAATGTTTAGAGGGAAAAGATGTTAGCATTTCTTTCTCCTGCAGGTTTGTCATTTGCTGTGAATAACATTTCCTTAAGGACTTCCGGTATATTCAAGGTCATTCGCCTCCCTTTCTCTGCCACGAGATTTGGAATGAGAAAAGAATGGACTTTAAGCCCGGTTGCCTTTTTTGTCACTGTTGGGCAGTCATTATCTCTCCAGAAAGCAGGTTGGTTCTATCCCGTGAAAGCTCCTGGAGCTGAATCCATTCAGCCCATTCTCCCAGGGGTGAGAAGGCTTGGAGGTCCTATCAGTGGCCTGCACCGGAGGAGCATCCCTCTGGGTTTTCTGTGGAGGATTGATTGGTTTGTGAAGGAAGACAGATAACACTATCCTCTTTCATGCTTTCTCTCTTACTTCCATTCTTAAAAACTTGAAAGTTGTATACAATCAGAAGTCTTACTTGACAAATTCTCTAAGCAGGATTCTTGAAGCTGAGGAAGTTTTAATGGGACTCTTTAGCTAAACTGAAATCACGTATATAATCCAGCGCTGTATTGTTAGTTTTTTAGATTTTTGGAAATAGTGTGATGAGATAGAAAAGACAGAATGGGCAGGGGATAACGTGGGTGAGAAGGAATGCAAGGGAATTTCTAAGACCAGTCATCTCCCAGACTGACCCAGATTAAAGGTCTCAATAAGCCTCGGGAAAAGGACATTTCTAAACACAACTTTCAGACCTTCTTTTTTTTTTTTTTTTTTTAAAGTAATTGAAAATAGTTCTGCGTGTTTGAGATAAGCCATACCATCTCTCCACACTGTAGTGCTCAAAGTAGATGCCACCGAACAAGTGAATGAGGAAGATTCACAGCAATGACTTCCATTTCAGCTGAGTAAAAATCAATGCAAATAAATGCAGTGTCAAATTCGAACACCTACTCTGTGCCCTGGGTCTTTACTGGGATCTGGAAAGCTCCTTTTAACGTATTACTCTAATCGTGGCTTTGGGTCTAGTGGAAGGGGTTTTATAAAGTAAAGAATGCTCATGGTGAAGTTACTGGGAGAAGTCTAGAAACTTCTTTGTTCCTCTGCTTCATTCCTTTGGTAAAAAGGAAGTAGAGTTCCAGCTTACTCTCAGCCTGTCTGTCACCTGGCATGTTTGGGAATATTGGAAGTGACCGTATCTTACGTTTCCATCCTCTTGGCTAAAGGGGTTTGGTATCTTCTTACTAGCAGAGACCCATGTATCATTCTGAACCTAGTGATGATGTCTCTTCCAAATCTTTATTCTTCTTTGGATGAAAGACTTTCTACTTTGTATCTGGGGGGAACTTTCCTTACATGAATAATTCTCAAGGTGTTTTCTGTGTCGTAATGCTGTATCATATGAGAACTTGCTGGAAATGAAAATACTGCCCCTCACCCCAGACCACTGGGTCAAACATCTAGGGGAGGACCCTCCACTGTGTTTGGGCAAGTCCTCCAGGAGATTGTGCCTCTCACCTGTGCCTTTCATCATATCTGTAACTACACGATGGCCTGCCTCAGCCAGGTTTCATTCTTAATGTGTGAAAGATCACTTTCACAACGTAGGAAACTCCTTTCTCTTTCCACAAACACCAACCAGAGTAGACTCAAAGAGACTGTTTTGAAAATTAAATACCTCCCTTGAGTTCTTTTTCTTCTTGCATTTCTGAGCTAGTCATTCTCATCCTTCCCATTAAATAAGAAGACAGGCACAAGGAAGGAGAAGTATCTTAGGGGGACACAGCAGGTTTCAAACAAAATACTCTTTTTTTGAACTTAAGATACAAGGTGGTGGAGTTCATGCCCAGAGCCAGCCTCACTAGTTGTGAGTCAGGAATTTCAAGTTCAGCTTCTAAGTGGGACAGTGGCTCTAAGATTGGAATCTTTAGCTTGCTCAGGCATTTTCATTTAGACCTGACATGGGCATCTCAAACTTAGGAGGGGTAAAAGGTAATTTATTATCTTTCCCCTCAAACCATCCTCCATTTCCTGAAGTCACGACCTTGGTGAATAGCCATGTGATGGTAACTGTAAGCATCAATTTGGGAGTTGGATTGATTTGGATCCAAATAGTAATCTCATCATTTATTACCATTGTGACCTTGAACAACTTCTCAAGTCCACATTTTCTTATAAAATGGAGGAAGTCCCAATTCCTTTGTGTCATTTTGGAGATTTGGATAAAACATAGGCCTGATCAAATGTTATTTATTATCCTATAAAAACACCTCCTCCCCAACATCCTCTAAGTGACTGAGTCACTAGGCAGCACTGTGTGTTCTCCTTCGGAAATGCTTTTCAAATAGTATTGCCTTTCTTTCAACAAATTGCTCTTAGTAAAAACCATCTCCAGTTAGTTGGAGATGACAGGGTTTCCTATTTGCTCTTCCTGCCTCTAGCTGCCTTGCTCTCATAGCCAGTGCTGTAGTTATTCAGGCTCTGGAGTGAACACAAGCATCACGTCTAAGGGGCACCAACAGATGTGAATGAGACCTTGTAAGGGTCTGCCTGCACACTCACACACACTCATGCTGACACGCTTACACGCTCTCAGTCTCTCACAGCCATGCACACATCATACACACAGACATTGACATTCACATAAACCCACACAAATGTGCACACTAACACCAACTCAGAGACCCCTCCCTTGCCACACACACCCATTCAGACTCACTCACATTCACACAAACATTTGTATATTTTTAAAGACAAAACAGCAAAACACAGAAAATATATGTTTCTGTAAATGTATTAGAGGAATGCCTTTTTAAATCCAGGTGTCATTGGGGCACCTCTTCTGACTCCTCTTATCTCAGCTCCCTATCATTGGTACCCACCATTATTCCTGACCAAAAGGAGTTGTGTAACAAATTACTATTTTAAAATATATTTTATTGATTTTTCACAGAGAGGGATAGAGAGTTAGAAATATCAATGAGAGCAAAACATTGACCAGCTGCCTCCTGCACACTCCCCACTGGGGATGTGCCCACAACCAAGGTACATGCCCTTGACCGGAATCAAACCTGGGACCCTTCAGTCCGCAGGCCGATGCTCTATCCACTGAGCCAAACCAGTTAGGGCAACAAATTACTGTTTGTCCACTGAGTATATATAAATTCAGCCAAAATATTGTTATTGTAAGGATTTTTTAATTTAGCTTAAGATGACACATCTACTTATTTTAATTACTAGAGGCCCAGTGCACAAAAACTTGTGCACTTGGGGGAGAGGGTCCCTCAGCCCGGCCTGCGCCCTCTAGCAATCTGGGACCCCTCGGGAGATGTCCACCTGCTGGCATAGGCCCGCTCCCAAGGGGATCAGGCCTAAGCTGGCAGCCAGACATCCCTCTGTCAGCCCGGGGGCCCTCGGGGGATGTCCACTTGCCAGCGGGGAACAGGCCTAAGCTGCAGTCACACATCCTTAGCTCTGGCTGTGCCTGAGCAGAGCTCCCCCTGTGGGAGCCCACTGACCACCGGGGGGCAGCTACTGCATTGAGTATCTGCCCTCTGGTGGTCAATGTGTGTCATAGCGACCAGTCATTCCCAGTGGTTCTGCTGTTAGGGTCAATTTGCATATTACCCTTTTATTATATAGGATATAGGATAGAGGCCTGGTGCATGGGTGGGGGCTGGCTGGTTTGCCCTGAAGGGTGTCCCAAATCAGGGTGGGGTTCCTGCTGGAATGCCTGGCCAGCCTAGGTGAGTGGCTGATGGCTGTTTTCAGGCTGGCCACACCCCCTTCAGGGAGGTGGGTCCTGCCGGGGTACCTGGCCAGGCTGGGTAAGAGACTGATGGCTATTTGCCAGCTGGCCACATCCCCTTTAGGGAGGGGGTCCCTGCTGGGGTACCTGGCCAGCCTGGATGAGTGGCTGATGACTATTTGCATCGAGGCTGGCTGAAAGCTGGTATCTGGGATTTATTTAACTTCTAAAGTTGAAACTTTGTTGCTTTAACTGGAGCCCAGGTTGGGTTGCCCCTGACAACCCAGGCTCCCAGCGCTTCCTTGAGCCCAAGGCTGGAAGCAGGTATCTTGGGTTTATTTATCTTCTATAATTGAAACTTTGTTGCCTTGAGCACAGGCCACAGCCAGCCTAGGCAGACAGGAACCTTAGCTTCCTCCATCGCCGGGGCAAGCCTCCTGCTTGTTCCAGCTCTGTGGCTGCTGGCTGCCATCTTGGCTGGGTTAAATTTGTATATAGTCATTCTGATTGGTTGGTGGGCATGGCTATTGGCTGGTTGTCGTGGCTTAGGTGTAGCAGAGTGACCAATTTGCATATTACTCTTTTATTAGATTAGATAAGGAAGAACTCAGTAGACATGCCTACTTATTAGATTTCATTAATGACTATTTTGTGTGATTCATTTTTAGCAAAAAGAGAAATTCCAGTCTGGCATCACTGTTCTCATTGCTCCGTCCCTCTGAGTGGTGAGAGGGATTTGGCTGTACTTCCTTGGCCCCTTTTAGGGTCCTGCTATCTAACATTGTTTACATGTGCCACACACTACGCCAGCCACTCTGACGCCTAATTTTATTTAGTCCTCACAACAGTCCTGGGGATGGTGTGATCTTCACTACCATTCTCCAGATGAGGAAAAATTATTTTGAGAGGAATTTGCTTGATGTCAAATGGTGCTTAAAGGGCAGAAATTGACTTCAAATCCAGATTTATCTGCTTTCAGAGTTAGTGACTTTTTATGGCCAGTTACTGGACATTCTTTTGTGGCCTCATTAAATTTAATAAAGATTAAAGTAGAAAAGGAACCCAAAGAGAAGAGCAGAAATACAGTTCAATATAAGCATTCTTTAGACTTTTTAAAGGTCATGATTTTATGTTACTTTTAAAATATAGAAATATATTTATATATTACTTTTCTAATTCCCAAAGTTAATTTTGTTCTATTTAAAATGTACATGGCTTTGGAGATTTTTATATTTCATTCTGTTCAGTAGCCTGGATCCTGCTAAATTTTGACTTTACACTCGGCAGAATACCTTATTTTTTTTAGTTTTACTGTTGTTGATATATTTACTTGCTTTCTTTCAATTTTATACTTTACATCTATAAATGCTGTATAATATAAAGCAAGCCATGGATAAGATGTTTAAGCCCACTCAAAGCTTCAAGCATCATAATAGCAAATCTGAAGTCAAGTCTATTGATGTTGAACAATATTTATCTCTAGAGTTTGAAAAGATCTCTTAGATTATATCTCTTTTATTATGTAACACCCTTTTGTTTTAAATGTGTCTGCAATGGGATAAACATCTTATTTTATAAACCTAATGGAGAGGAGACATCACCATGAAAGGAATCATCAGATGCGGATATGTTGTCGGAGTGTGTTTACACATGGAAGTGTTATTTACTCACTGCTTACTCAGGCCCTTGTAAATAACAGGTGTTAGATGCTGTCATTATATTTATATGTGAAGCAGCATTTCTAATCTCCAGTCACTTCTTTCAACTAACATATCTTTGACCTCTCTCCCCATGACTTTTTTTTAAAGCTGCTAGGGGATTTTAATCAAAATTAGTTTGGCAGCTTTCTGAAAGAGAAAATCTTTCTGGAAGAAAAACTTCTAGTCCTTGTGCCTCTATTATCACACTCAAGAAAAACAGTTTTTAAAAAAATATATTTTATTGATTTTTTACAACAGAGAGGAAGGGAGAGGGATAGAGAGTTAGAAACATTGATGAGAGAGAAACATCGATCAGCTGCCTCCTGCACACCCAGCACTAGGGATGTGCCCGCAACCAAGGTACATGCCCTTGACCGGAATCGAACCCGGGACCCCTGAGTCCACAGGCCAACGCTCTATCCACTGAGCCAAACCGGCCAGGGCAAGAAAACCATTTTTTGACACTGAGTTTGATTCTGCTATTGATTTCTATGGGATCAACTTCTTTGTATTTCACTTTCCAATTAAATGGGACACCAATACCAATGTTTGAAATGTCTAACTCATTAATGTATGCAATGCTTCACAAATAGTCTATTCCATTTGCTTTGAAAAAAAAATTTAAAGAAACTAAAGTATTTTTCTTTGCATATGTAAGTTTAATGATGCTCAATATTGAAGTCTTAGTGTCACTCCTTATAAATTATAAATTTTGTCTGTCTTTTAATATACTAGTAGCTAGAACGCACGCATAATTAATACACACACATGTGTGTGTGTGTGTGTTTAATATATTAGCTTCTACAGAATTCCGTAGGGCTTCCTTTAGCATTAACTTACTCATTTGACAAATATGTATTGACTCCTTTTGATGTGAAAAGCTTGCTTTTAAGAGCCACATAAAAATGACCAAGTGTGACACCTCTCCCAGTTTCTCCAGGAGTTCTGAATCTGCTGGAAAAGACAAACAATTGAAAACCAAAGATGACACCATGCAATTATGGCACCATGCTGCTCTGGAGTAGCACTTAGGAGAGGCACAGCCCACTCCAGGAAATGCTATAGCAGAAGTAGGAGTTAACTGGAACCTGTGTGGCAAAAGGATGTTTGGCAGCATGAACAGTGAGCAGGGACCAAAACAAGTATGTCAAACTCAAAGGCTAACAAGAGCCAAATAAATGAGGCATGTGGCCCGCGGGCCTCAAGTTTGACATGCTTGCACTAGAAGAAAGAAATAGTAGCAAAAGCAGGTGAAGTCTTGTCTCCTAGGAATTGTTCTTATCTATAAGAGTCACTGTGTATAGTGGTCAAACTCACACTCTCTCAGTTGCCTCCATTTGAATCTCTGCTCTGCCACTTAGGAACTAAATGTGAGTTATTAGCATCACTTCTCTGCATCTCAGCTTCCCCACTTGTGTAAGCGTGGGTTTTGGAATCATACCTACACTGGGGAGGTACAATGAGGATTTCATATAACAATGTGTTTGGGGAACTTGGAGAAAAGGGCTGTAGGTACACAGAGGGCACTTAGATTAGTTTGCTAGGGCTCATATGCAAGTACCACAAACTGGAGGCTTGACATGCAAAATCCAGTCCCCTGGTTCTGTCTGTGGATTATGAGGGAAGGAACTGATCCCGGCCTCTCTCCTTGGCTTAGAGATGGTCCTCTTCTTCCTGAATCTCTTTGTGTTATCTTTCCTCTGAGCGTATCTCTGTGTCCCAGTGTTCTCTTTTTTATTAAAGTCCTATTGGTTAAGGGCCATCCTAATGACTTCATCATAACTCATTATATCTGCAAGAACCCTAATTCACACTAAGGTCACATTCTGAGTTACAGAGAATAGAATTTCAAAATGAATGGAGGAGCACAGAGTTCAACGCATATAAGTACCCGATCAAAAAGTGCTCGTTTTTCATTGGATAACAGTGGTTCTCAACCTTCTGGCCCTGTAAATATAGTTCCACATGTTGTGACCCAACCATAAAATTATTTTCATTGCTGCTTCATAACTGTAATGTTGCTACTGTTATGAATCATAATGTAAATTTCTAATATACAGGACGGTCTTAGGCGACCCCTGTGAAAGGGTCATTCGACCCCCAAAGGGGTCACGACCCACAGGTTGAGAACTGCTGTTGTATAGTAAGTAAATGTTTAGACAAAGTAGGTGGGAAGAAGGAGGAACTTTGAGTGGGAACCACTGCCTCTTTGGAAGATAACGCTCAGGACTACAAAAAGGCCCATTTTGGCTTAATTTTAATAGTTATGTGAACAATGGGAAAGTCAAAGTTTTTCTTATGTACCAGTTAATTTTTTTCATGTCTCAAGTTGAAGATACGTTTCTACTCTTGGTTGCCTCTTACTCAGATTCACAGTTACATACTTCAGAGCTTTAGTGTAACCTAGAGATCACCCATTCCAACCAACCACTCAGAGTGGAGGAATCAGGTCCCACAGTTGAAGGAAAGTGGTTGCAGCCCTATTAGCACCTAATAGCCACTGGCTACGTGCCCCTCTGGACTCTAAGTGCCTTGAGGTTACAAGGACCCTGGTGGAATATAGATGCCTCTGCCTGTAGGCTCTTGATTGCCTGCTACTTTCTTTTTTAAATAAATTTTTCTTATTGACTAGCTGTACCCGGTCATGCGTTGCTGTGACTCAGTCTGGTTAAATGGAAAAGAAAGAAAAATCTTTGTAAAGCTTTATGTAATAATAATTTTTAAAAAATTAAAAAAATAAATAAATAAAGTGCATCGATCAGTAAAAAAAAAAACAAACAAAAACACAGGGCTGCAGAGCAGCAGAAGATATATTTCCATAGAACAGGGAAGCTGAATAGCTGCAACAGGCACATTTCCATAGAATGAGGGAGCTGGGAACAGCAAAAGGTCTATATTTACAAAATAAAGAGAAGGAAGCCTTTCATCCAGAAGAAGAAGAAGAAAGCCCAAAGGGAATAGGAAAACAATAAGGAAGGAGGGAGTGAGAACCTCACACAGTGTGAGGTTTGACCTTTGAGCCTAGGAATTACTATAATCAGGTTAAGGGCGTAGTGGGCAGTCAGAGGGGACCTGATGTCAGGGCCCCAGGATCTGCAGCTTTTATAAGCCATAGGGAAAAGGAATTCAGTGGGACCCTTTCCCCCTCCCTACGTGAGTCTGTACTTCTCTTTAATAAATTTCCACCTCTGCTATAAAAAAAAAAAAAAAAAGAAAGAAAAGAGAAAGCACACGTTTCTAATATGTTTAATTGCACAATGCTTGTGGGTATACAATGCGCCCTTCCGGGCAGCTGCCCCTGGCACACTGCCACCTCCACCCTGCCTGGATGGTCTTGTCTCCCACATGTGCACCTCTGCAGCCCAGGCCCCCAGCATGGGCCTGCACCTTCGCTCCCCACCGGCAGCCCATACCCTGCACCCGAAGCGGCCTGGCTGCTCCCGATTCCCGCAGGCAGGGGCCCTTGCTAAGCAGCCCAAAAGCCAGAGGAAAAAGGAGCCAAGGAAGCTCCCCCACCCTTGCCTGCCACACTCCCCATGAGCCCTGGCCGCCAGCGTGGGGAGGACTGCAGCGGCTGCCTGTGCCCCAAGCCCCAGCCCAGCTTCGGCCCGAGGCCCAGCCCCTTGCTGGTTGATATTTTGCAACATGATAAGTGGCATGCTGGTTGAATTCCATCCCTGGCAGATCAAGTGAATTCCAAAATTCTGTTGGATAATTATCTGCTTCATCTGCTTCCACAACAGTGTCAATGGACTTATATGTGACTGCCTGGCTTTAAATGTTAGACTGAATAATATTAAGTTTGTAGCATGTGCTGCTTTTATGTCCAACAGATGGCGCTATTTTTCAAAAAAACATGTTTTTACCTGTCACAGGTGTGACATCTATATAATGTAGGTATATAAAAACATGCGTGTATTCGAATGCAATGTTGTGTCAAAATTTCAAAGCAATTAGTGAAGAACTTGCGGAGATTTGAGATTTTGAACAAACGAACATTTACATTTTTATTTATATAGATTTCAGAGAAGAAGGGAGCAGGAAAGACAGAAACATCAATGAGAAAAAGAAACATCAATGAGAGAGAGAATTACTGATCAGCTGCCTCACGCATGCCCCCTACTGGGATTGAACCCTCACCCAGGCATGTGCCCTGCCTGGGAATTGAACCATGACCACCAGGTTGGGTTCATAGGTCAACACTCAACCACTGAGCCATGCCAGCCAGGCAACTGCTACTTTCTTGACCTGCTTCTTATTTGTGCGAAGAGAAAGATTGCTTACTGAATGGATGAAGTTAGCTTGCACTTCAATCTACTGTTTTCCCTTGACCCTAACCACTCTGTTTTTGGACTTCTGCTCTAGATTGCCATTTCTCTGTTCTCTGGCATTGAACTAGCCTCTTCTTAAGGAGTTTAGTCTTCTTAATTGGCTAAGAGTCAATAGTTTCCTGCTGACCCTTTTGCTGATAAAGGGAGTTTTTGTTAATTGGAATCTAGCCTATTCCTGTTGCTCCATTCTTATCCTCCTCCCACTTTTTCTTTTTCTTTTTTTACTCTTTCCTACTCTCTTCTCTTCCCTTTCCTCCTCTTTTCTTTTCTTCCATTTCCTCTCTGATTCTAGTCCTTTGCTTCTTCATCCTCTTTTCCAATTTCTTCTATAGCCAGTAAATAGGAAATATACCTCCAGTTGTTACTGAATGTTCATATATTAACACCTTAAAGAAATGATTGTGGGGTTTTTAGCTGTGATAATATAAACTCAATTTATATGCACTCAATACATTGATCACTTTTCTGCCAACTGGAAAGACCACAGGAGCTGAAATTTATTAACATTTCAGACGTCAATATGTTGTCAAATTTGACATTGGGCCTTTTTCCTGTTGCTCTCTTTTTCTCACAGCATCATTGGCATTCTAGTTGGGAAGAATGGAGCAATGAAACATGGAGAAACATTGTTACATGTTTAGTGTGTGTAGTGTGATTAGTTACAATCAGTGTGATTTCTAAAATTTTTATCTTGGAGAACTGGACCATTCTTATGTTGCTTATCATATATCTGTTCATATTTTAAGTGGATTAATAATAGTGCACACATCCATCCCTCGTATAACTGTTGAAGAAAGAGTGGCATTATCAGTCCTGTTGATGAGTTCCGCTGTGTCTCATTGGACATAATGGTAGGAAATGTGCAAAAGAAAACTGATGTATAACTAAAATATGCACATTCTATAACAATGGACACATACAGCTTTACCTCTAATATTTGCAGCAATTCTCTTGATATGTAATTAGAGCTCTAGAAAACATATTTATATTTTTGAAGTATTTATTATGATAATTTATTGATTTTTGAATAAAAGAATAGATAATGAACTCAGTGAAATTTCATATCACTAAAATTTGAAGAAGCCCACTGAAAGTGAATGTATATATTAAGAAATTTGAAATGGAATGAAAAAATTCTCTAACAATATACAAACATCTGTACTTGCCTAAAATGATGGAAATATTTGCTTGTATAAAGCAACAATCATGATTCCTATTCTCTCCTTCCAGGTAGTTGTAACAAGCCAGGCAAACAAGGCAGATAAAGAGCTCACATGTCACTTAGAGTCAGATCACTTGGACATTGGTGCTGTGACACAAAGCCATTATCATAAACTCCTTATTCAGCATGTCTGGGTTTATATACCCTCCTACAGAATAAATTGGTAATGAGGGGAGCAGTTTAAAATGCAAAGCTGCTTGTGAGGTTGTTCTTTCTTCACTATAGAAGGTTTCCAGTCAAAAAAGGTAGACCAGATATCCAGGATGTTGGCCACATACTGTGATCCATGCAAATTTGATGGTTTCAAAGTCTGTAGGAACCAGTGCTCCCTTTTGAGAACAGTAGCCAAGGTACCCACATTCTACATTTGACAATAAGTGAATTGGGAACAGAAATCGATCCATGGCCTCCAAGCGCCCTTGGGGTAAAACTTAGATGGAGACCAAGAGAAAACAATGTGACAGACCAGTAAACTCAGTGTGTGGTTTTAAACGTGTTCTGGTTAAATCTAAAGGTTGTGCCCTAACTGGTTTGGCTCAGTGGATAGAGCGTCTGCCTGCGGACTCAAGGGTCCCGGGTTTGGTTCCAGTCAAGTGCATGTACCGTGGTTGCAGGCACATACCCAGTGGGGAGTGTGCAGGAGGCAGCTGATCGATGTTTCTCTCTCATCAATGTTTCTAACTCTCTATCCCTCCTCCTTCCTCTCTAAAAAAATCAATAAAACATATTTTTAAAAAATAAAATAAAGGTTGTGCGTGTGAGAGACTAAGGGGTACATGGAAAAGCTTTCTACCTTCTGCTCAATTTCTCTGTACATAAAACTGTTCTAAAAATTAAATTAAAAATTGAAAAACAAAGCTTCCTACAAGATGAAACATCAAACAAGCAAAAATCTACAAGTCCAGGTGTCTTCATTGATGAATTCCACCAATCTTTATAGAAGAAATAAAGTAAACTATACATAGGCTTTTCCAGAAATAGAAGAGGAGAGAATACGCCCAAGCACGTTCTATTTTTTGTTCAAAAAAAAAAAAAAATCCCCCAACAAAACTGCAATTCAGCATACGTGTACATAGATGCAAAATTCTTTTTCAAAAATTGAGTGAATTAGCATAGCAATAAATAAAAAGGTTAGTCCACCATGACCAGTTGGGGTTTATTCCAGGAATGCATTTGAAAAATCAATCATTGCAATTCAACCTATTAAAAGTATTTTAAGAAGAGAAAACACTTGACATTTAGCACTTATTCATAATAGAAAGAAAAACATTCAGCAACCTAGAAATAGAAGGGAACTCCTTCAAATTGATAAAGGGCATCTTTGTAAAACCTAGAGTTAACTTATTCTAATGGGATGAATGCTTTCCTCTAAGTTCAGGAGTTAGGCAGCCACTCCCTTCTGACCTTGTTTAAAATATTCTAAGCAGCCCAGTAAGTCTTAAAACATCATATAGCTTGGTAAAGAAGCAGCAGGACTCTCTAGCATTATTGTTTTTGCAGAAAATCTTGAGGAATCATCAAAAAATTACTCAAACTAATTAGTGGCTTTATCAAAGTTGCAATATGCATATTGCTTACTATTCTTGCCTCTTTTTCAAATAAAAAATTGAAATTATTGTCCACTCTAAAGTTTATATGCAAGTATTCATATTAGCTTTTTAAATAATAGCCAAATAGCAAAATAATAATAATAATAATAATAATAATAATAATAATAATAATAGCTCATTGTTCAGCTATTACCATGCTTAAACAAATGTGATAGACTTATACAATGGAACACTGCTGCTGCTCATCAATAAAAAGGACTTAACTGTTGGCACCCATAACAACTCTCAAAAAGTATTATGCTAAGAGAAAGAAGGTAGATAGAAAAGACTCCAAACTGCAATTTCATTCACATAATATTCTAAAAGAGGCAGAGTTATGATGATATAAATAGACCAGATATTGGGTGAGGAGGTCAAGACTGAGGAGAAAGAATGACAGCAAATGGGCATGAGGGAACTTTTGGGGGGTGATGGACTAATTTTGCATCATGATAGTTTTAGTGATTATATGACTGCATACACTTGTTAAACCTCTGAACTGCATACTTAAAATTACTTAAATTTCTTTCTCCTTAATTATACCTCAGGAAAGCTGACTAAAAGGAAGAGACAAAATCTATCTTCAGATAAATCTTAACAATTATACTGACAGATGTGTCACCAAGGATATTTTTCAGTAATTGGTTCAGAGTTGTGGGCTGATAAATGGATTGAAGCAAATCAAGAGAAGAGCTTAGTATTACTTTAGAAAGCAGCCCTTGGACGATAATCCTGGAATATAGCCATACAAGGAAATCAGCCAATCCTAGCCAGAAGTTTAAATCTTCCATTTTTTAATGAATTCAGGTCAAGCAATGGCACTTGTTTTATAATTATGGTGACAAATTTCATATGTACTAGTACATGCTTTACAGTTTTGAAAGCAAGTTAGCATAAATTACTGTATTGGCTGAAAAATCTTAAGGCCTGAGACATGTTCTGGCTATGGGAGCAGGTTAATATATTCATGGGATCAGATAGGTGTCGTCAGGAATTGGAATGCTGGCTGGCCTGGTGTGGCTCAGTGGTTGGGTGTTGACCATGATCCAGGAGATCATGTTCAATTTTCTGTCTGGGCATATGCCCGGGCAGCTGATCAATGTTTCTCTCTCATCACTGATGTTTCTATCTTTTGCTCCCTCTCCAAATGTATGTTCTTTTGAGATTTCTTTGCTCATAATTAAGTAACATCTCAAGTTTAGTAAAACCCAATTTACCTAGAAACTACATGTCACTTAATTTGAACTCTTTATAACTAAGTCATAATCCAGAAAGTAAAGGAGATTATTATTCAAAACACTCTTTTCACCTTGCCCCTCATAAGTGCCGCAATGTGTATGATGAAAGCATGTGTACAAAACTCACATATTTGACTCATAGGAGAATAATTTTAACTGTATTCAAAGTTGTTGACTCTTCTTAAATATAAATCTATTGAACTGAATTTTCTGATTATCCTATATGGTGATGACTAAAATTAGCCAATTGAAAGGAGACAAGAAGACAGATGACAGTTGGAATTAATAATTTACCCTTCATTAACCTTGACAGTATAATGTCTGTGGCTTTATATGAGACTTAGAGATTGTTTATACAAACCTGTTTCTTTGGCAGAGGGTTGTGTTTGTGTTAACCAACACATTGTATCTTTCCAAATCATCTCAAATATAAATCTCTCAGAAAATATTTTTCATTAAACATTTTATGTCCTATGGATTCAATTTAACTTATTAAAATATGGATAGTGATGATCCTGCAATGGAACCAGCTAGAAGTATGATGCAAAAACCTCATTTTTCCATTGTTAAACATCATATCAAAAATCCGTTCTCAAGTTCTCAGCCACTGATTTATTGAGAACTATTTATACGTATCATACAATCCAATTTCTCCTAAGTGGGTATTGGGAGAGATTGATACCAGGCATAATCTGGAAATAGGAATTATAAATATTTAAGAGACTAATCGGGGATTTATCACATATAAGGACCAAAGTAATAGATTATCAGGCTGTGTAATAATGCATCATTATCTCTCTTGTACGCTGACAGTTTTAAGTACTTTATTCTACTGGAGGAATTGAAAGGTAGCACTTACTGAATAGCGGTCTCATTCAGATGAACCTACAGAATAATCATGGCATTTGTTATAGAATTAGCTCCCAGCCTCTTGAACACTTTTCCTTTGGAGGAAAAAGTGCCTCTTGGTGGAGGCAGGGCCTGCTTTCTGAGGTGGGCACCAATGTTCTCTTAGTCTTCTGCCTTATAGGGTAGAATTTCCTGCCTGTATCCTGGTAGGCTGGGGCTCTGACTACTTCCCACTAGTGAGGGGGTCTTTTGAACCAGATTATTTCATAGCTGATGTAGTTGTTAAACTTTTGTGTTTGTTTGTTTTGTTTTGTTTTGTCTCAGGACTCCTTCATAGTCTTAAAATTTGTTGTGGAATGTAAAAAGATTTGGTTTTTATGTTAGTTACATCAATATATTATCCCCATGCTATATTAATACCTACATATCTACATTTACTTGAAACTTAAAGCAGAAGTTTTAAAAATGTTTATTAAATTATTTTTTTATATATCTTTAACCTCTGCTTTTACCAATCTTTTATTTTTTAAGTTTTTAATTACATTTTTTGGGTGACATTGCTATTAAGATTATATAGGTTTCAAGTGTAAATGTCTATGATACATGATCCATACATTGAATTGTGTCCACCATTTTAAATAGCAAAATAATCCTGTTACAATGTTAACTTTATTGTATATATATGTAATATATATGTATAAAATATACATATATTTTAAAAATATATAATATATATTATATAGCATATATTGTATTTTCCGGCATATAAAATGACTTTTTAACCCAGGAAAATCTTCTCAAAAGTCAAGGATTGTCTTATACACTGGGTGTCATCTTATAGGGCAGGTGCTGAAACTTCTGAACCGGACTGGAAAATCTGCAGTCGCCGCATACGGTGGGGGGAGCTCAAAAACAGCCGCACTCCATTCATTTCAATGGAGCCGGACGGAGACCGCAAGTGTCTCCGGTCAGCTCCTTTTTGTGCCACATATGGTCTCCGTTCGGACTTTTTAACCCAGGAAATCTTCTCAAAAATTGGGGGTTGTCTTATACGCCCAGTCGTCTTATACACCGGAAAATATGGTAAAATAGAAATATTTGTATATAATATACATATATATACAGACAATAAAATAATTTACATACTGTATAGATACAGTAAACATACTAAAAAAAACAGTGAAAATAGTAGTATTAGTTTACATTTTTGCAAATCTTGATTTTTGGCTGAAAAGAAGACAGCTAGATGCTCATATTGGCTTCTGCAATCAATCTGTTGAAATGTCACAGTGTCATGTAGCCTGTAGACAATTCTGCTGAACATTAGCTAGGATGAAAATGAGACTGCAAAGGGAAAATGCTAGGAGTAGAAGAGGAGGCAGAGGAGATATGGTACAAGGAGGAGGAATCCATGTACCATTGCTGAACCGAAGATGTAAAACCCTCTATTCAGCGTCCAGAGCGAGGCCTCCAGGAGCCAAGGATGGTCTCTGGTGGACCCCTCAAGGAAATGAAGACCTTGTTCTAGTGACACATGTAACCAAATGCTGCCAGCACCCTGAATAATCCTGGAGGTACATGCTCTTCTTCTGCCTCCAGGATGGAATTCAGGTGCGAACACCTTGATTTCAATCATGAGAAATGAAGTTCACTGGGCTCTAGACTTACAGGCTGTCCTATAACAAGCTTGTGCTGTCTTTAAGCCACTCCTATTAAAAAATAAATCAAAACGCCCTGACTGGTTTGGCTTGGTGGATTGAAGGATCGCGGGTTCAATTCCAGTCAAGGGCATGTACCTTGGTTGCAGGCACATCCCCAGTAGGAGGTGTGCAGGAGGCAACTAATCCATGTTTCTCATTGATGTTTCTAACTCTCTATACCTCTCCCTTTCTCTCTGTAAAACATTAATAAAATTAATCAATCAATCAAATAATTATAGTAACAAACCATAAGGAAAACTATAAGCCCATCTCTACACATGTAGAAAAAACATTTGACAAAATCCAACATTCTTTTCTGTTTAAAAACAAACAAACAAAAAACTTGAAACTGGGAAGAAAAGAGAATTTCCTCAAGCTGATAACTGACATGTATGAAAACCCCCATAGAACATCACACTTATTAGCAAAAGACTGAATGCAAACATTTCATAGATATGATACCAAAAGCATAATCCTAAGAGACCAAGTTGAAACTCTGGACTTCATTAACATTTAGAACTTCTGGCCTTTGAATGATACTGCTCAAAGAATGAAAAACAAGCATAGACTAGGGAAATATATTCTCAAATATTATATCTGATAATGAATTTATATCCAGAATACATAACGAATTCATAGAACTCAAAATAAGAAAACAAATAGTCCAGTGAAAGTCAGTGACTTCTGAGCTAAATTTTAAAATACATTTAAGTCATTTACAAAAAAAAAAAAGGCTGAAAAGAGAGAAGTAAATTCCCAGGGCAGCATTAAAAATATTGTGGAGATAATGAGCTAAATGAAGGTTTTAAAAATGCAGTTAGTTCATTGTAGCTTGTACTGAAAATATCTCCTTTTCTTTAAATTTGTGTGTGTGTGTGGTAGGTAGCTATTAATAATTACCTACCAAGTGTAAGATACTCAAATGAGATCATTTCTGGGAGTGTAATTTATAAGTAAAAATTGCTGTAGGAGGTATTATTATCATCAGTAATATGTTATTTTAATTATCATTAGGAGGTATTATCAATATGTTATTATAATTATTACTAGAGGCCCGGTGCACGAAATTCGTGCACTGGGCGGGGGTTCCCTCAGCCCAATCTCAACCCTCTCCAATCTGGGATCCCTCGGGGGATGTCCGACTGCCGGTATAGGGATCGGGCCTAAACCGGCAGTCAGACATCTCTCACAATTCGGGACTACTGGCTCCCAACCAATCACCTGACTGCCTGTCTGATTGCCC
>PVJC01022392.1:0-27377 GCA_004026665.1 Murina feae | reverse complement strand
TTTTAGTTTTTACTGTGCATTGTAATGTCTTTTATCCCAGAGAAAAATTTGAACAAAAGTAACTAATTATCTGAAATATTAGTGAAATTATGAGAGCTATCCAACCTAATACCTATCCAAATTTGGCATATGATAATAATGGTTGTAATTACTAATTATGGATAAAACTAATACATAATAAATATCGTTCATGAACAGCTGGTGATGTTCTGAGACCTGTGCAAATTATTTACATTTATATTTTCTTCTCACGAATATCCTGTGCTAGAATTACAAATTTACTCAATATACAGAAAGGAAATTATGGGGACGACGGTTCTCATTAGATTGGCTGACAAAGCTGAGTTCAGACACATTACATAAATCAATCAAATATCACACAACTAGAAAGTGGAGAAATGCTGATTAAAACTTATGATTGTCCCACTCATCTACATTGATTTCAGAGGACTCCACTGTTTTTCTTCTAGAACATCTTTTCAATTAGAAAAGGCTTTCTACTGATGTCATAGGCGATCAGACATCTGAACTTCCTTCCCCTAATATTTTATGATTTGTCTCTGAAATCCTTGCTAATGAAACAGGGGATCTTCTTCACAGGGACTGCTGCTGTTAATATTATTTTTCTTTGACTCTGTGGTGCAGATGCAATCTCCCAAATCTGCAGTGAAGAGGTGACAGCTCTCATCTCTGGGTCAGGTGTTAAGCATTCTTACAAATATGACTTGCTGAGGGTGAGACATGGCTCAAGTATAAATATTTCTTTTTTAAAATATAAATTGGGATGTCTACATATCAAAACTTTTGACTACTGTAGAGAGTGGATGCTTCTGTGCATTTCATAGATAGTTTTTGATTTGAGAAGGGTTTGGATTTTAAATGATAAAATTAAAGAAGAGTTTCTTTACTTTGTTAAAATCATTCATATATTGATTCAAACTAATGACTGTTTTCAACCTTACCCAGAAACTAAATTTGGATATCCTTTTCTCATACTGGTGAGTTCATTAATCAGCCAGTTGGTTACATTTTGATGTTTTTAGACCATAAGTTCCTAGTCATGACTCTTGTTTCTTCAGCCCCAGAGTGAGTACAGGTTTCTAAAAGTTGTAGCTAAAGTAGTAGATACACACACACATACACACACACACACACTTTCATTGTTGTTATTTATACAAATGAAAGATGTGTTTAAGCAAGCCTTATTATGAAGTAGTTGAATTTTATGTCTGTTGCCGTTTTATGGCTCAAATAAATATGTTTATTTAATCCAAGTATAAATGAGACAATAATAGTGGTGGCCTCCTACAAAAGAGAAAACTTTGCCCGGTGGATAGAGCGTCGGCCTGCGGACTGAAGGGTCCCAGATTTGGTTCCGGTCAAGGGCATGTACCTTGGTTGCAGGCACATCCCCGGTGGGAAGTGTGCAGGAGGCAGCGAAATTTCTCTCACCAATGTTTCTGACTCTCTATCCCCTCTCCCTTCTTCTGTAAAAATCAATAAAATATATTAAAAAAGAAAAGAGAGAGAAAACTTTGCCATATAAAATACGCAGGGCCATTCTCACTGTGTTCATGGAAACAAGGGCTTTCATTGTATCTCTTTGTCACCAATTTAAAATCCACTCACTTTAAAACATCAAGCGTTTACAGATTCCCAATATCTTATATTCAATTTCAAAGTCTGAAAAACCTCTGAAATCATTGTCTCCTTAACTTTATGGTATAGACATTGGTAGCTAAACATGCACTGAACTTAAATGTCCACTAGAGGCCCAGCACATGAAATCGAGTGAGACCCAGACCAGCCTCGCTGACAGGACCGCAGACCGGCTCTGCATGAGCTGCGGGCCCTACCTCCACCAGCCCTGCTTGAGCCCCACCCGCCCCGCGAGCCCCGCCTTGCCATAGGAGCCCTAAGTCACAGCCTGTGAGAGGTGCTCCATGCACCTCTTGGAGACCAGTAGTTTGGTCGTTCCACTGTTACAGCGTCACAATGTCACAGCATACAAGACCTTTTATGGTATAGATCTTTATCTATATACCTATTCATTGTGAATGTCCGTAGCACAGGAAAATCAGTATGCTTGAGTGTAGGGTGTAGTCCCAGATCTCACACACCAGGTAGTGCACTAATAGTGCACACGTGGCACATTACTCTGTATTCATATTAGCATTCTAAGATTTGAAAACTTGGAATTCCAAATGACATATGGGCCAGAGGGTATAAGACATTGGAGGCCAGTATCCATTTCTAAATATATTTTACATGAAATATAAAACGTGTTTGGTATTTCCATGCTAATTAAGATAATTTTGAAAGGATTTCCTAGAGCAGCAAACAGGATTTTGTTTCTTTATGGAAGAATTTTCTTGATTTCTGAATAACTGTAGGAATATAAGATTAATGACATCAGTCCAAGAATTTCATTTTAATCTTAGCCTAAACAATATCATGTATGGCATCTTAGCTCAAGTGTCACTTTTTTGGGGAGGACTTTTTTAGCCGCTTGCTGTGCTCAAGGCAGATTCATGCGGGGCTCCTTTGCTGCATGCATCTCTCTTATGGCACGCATCAGTTGCCTGAAAATTATGTGCTTTTGGAACTGTATTCTTCCTCTTCAGTCCGTGAATATCTGGGTCCCAAATATAGCTGCTTCCACAATTGAATCCTGGGCAACACCAGACCCTGTAGCTCTTAATAAAGCCTCAATGATTTACCCTAGCTGGTTTGGTTCAGTGAATAGAGTGTCAGCCTGCGGATTGAAGCATCCTGGGTTCAATTCCATTTAAGGGCATACACCCAGGTTGTGGGCTCAATCCCCAGTAGGGAGCCTGCAGGAGGCAGCCAGTCAATTATTCTCTCACATTTTGATGTTTCTATATCTCCCTCTCCCTTCCTTTCTGAAATCAATAAAAATATATATTTTTTTAAAAGACTCAATGATTTAATTACAATAATATTAAGCTTATTTTTTCAAAACAAGATATTTTAAAATGTAACTTAATATTTAATATCTTCAATGTAATTCTGAAATTTTTGCCCAGTTTTGTTGAGATATTATTGATATATCTCTTGTGTAAATATAAAGTGTACAACATAATGGTTTGACTTATATATATTATGAAATGATTACTGTAATAAGTTTAGTTAGTAGCCATTATCTCATATAGATACAATAAAAAGAAAAAATAATTAACTATACTCATCATGCTGCACATGATACCCCTAGGACTTACTAGTATTTATCTCGTAACTGGAAGTACGTGTGTTTTGACAACCTTTCTTGGATATTCTTGTACACATATATATGCTGATATTTCCTTGGTATATAGTTTGCCAAACTAAATTTACTAATATTTCTACATATTTTCTATAAATTGTATATTATTTTTATAGAATGTCATCAATGCATAACATACTAAATATATAAGTATAATGGTAATGGCCTCTGACAATTTGAATATTAAGTTATTATCATGCTTATTGTTCTGGTTCAAAGTTTCATTTCTTTATTGTATAAATTATTTAATTTCTCCAGGTTGAATCAGGTGTTTTATCTCCAAGCCTTCATAGTACTTTAATATGTGAACTTACCTGGAAAATGTTTCTTTTACATTTGAGAAAGAAATGTGTATGCTAGTGGGGTTGGGTGGAATATCTATAGATAGATAGATAGATAGATAGATAGATAGATAGATAGATAGATGATAGATAGATGATAGAGAGATAGATGATAGGTAGATAGATGATAGATAGATAGATAGATAGATAGATAGATAGATGATAGATAGATAGATAGATAGATAGATAGATGATAGATAGATGATAGATAGATAGATATATGATTGACAGATAGATAGATGATTGACAGATAAATAGATAGATAGATAGATATTCTATTAGGTCTACTCAATTTGTAGTGTTATTCAAGCCCTTTGTTTATCTAAATGAATTTCTGTCTGCGTGCTCTATTCATTATTGAAATCTCCTGTATTGCTATTAAGTTCTGTCAATGTTTGCTTTATATATATTTAGGTGCTCTGATATTGAATGCATACATATTTGTAATTGTTACAGTTTCCTGAGATATTGCTCCTTTTAATATTGTATAAGGTCCTTCTTTGTCTCCTGTGACAGCATTTGGCTTAAAATCTATTTTATCTGATGTAAGTATAGAAAACCTTGTTCCTTTTTTATTAACATTTTTTATGTCATGTATTTTCCCTTTTCTCACTTTCAACCTATGTTTGTCCTTAAATCTAAAGTGAGTTTGTGAACAACATAACTGATTAACAAAAATAGATTCAGAGACATTGAACCGATGAGGGAAGGCAGGGAAGTGTGTGTGTGGGAGGGGCAGAGGAGGGTAAGAGAGCAACCAAAAGACTCGTGTGCCTGCATATAAGCACAACCGATGGACACAGACAAGGGAGTGAGGGCCTGTGCTGGTTGGTGGGAGCAGCTGGGAGAGATGAATGGCAGGAAAAGGAGACATATGTAATACTTTCAACAATCCTAATTAATAAAAGCGTAATATTAAAATTAACCGTTTCTTTGGGATGCCTAAGCCACGCTCACCAGCCAATCAGAGTGACTGTATGCAAATTAACCCAGCCAACATGGAGGCCGCCACTCAGGGAGCTGAGTAAACAGGCAGTGTCCATTGCAGCAGAAGTGAAACTGTTTGCGGGCCGCTCCAGGGAACATCATATTTGCAACAAATGTCTCAATCCTAGGAGCTGAAGCAAACAGCAGGCTGGGCCTGACTTCTAATTAAACATTGTTTCATTATAGAAGCCAGACCTGAAGCAAAGAGGAGGTTTCGTTACTAGGCCCCGGCTTAAAGGAACAGTGTATCAATTATAGAAGATAAACAAACCTCAGAAAGCTGCTTCCAGCCAGCCTTGCTGGGACATTGGTCAATGGGAGCTGTGGGCAGCCTGAAATTCTGAAAACAGCCATCAGCCCCTCACCCATGCTGGCCACACCCCAATGGGGTGAGGGACGTTACTGGGGGTCTTGGCCAGCCTGCAAACAGCCATCAGCCCCTCACCCATGCTGGCCACACTTCAATGGGGTGAGGGACGCCACTCGGGGTCTTGGCCAGCCTGCAAACAGCCATCAGCCCCGCACCCAGGCTGACCAGGCACACCAGCAGGTGGACATCTCCAGAGGGGTCCCAGACTGTGAGAGGGCACAGGTCGGGCTGATGGACCTCCCGAGTGCACAAATTTTTGTGCACTGGGCCCTAGTAAAGAATTAAAAATAAATAAAATGAGTTTGTTAAAGAGAACCCATAATTAGACATCTTCTTTATTTAATTCATTCTGTCAGTGTGTCTTTGTACTGGGGAGTTTAATCCATTTGCATTTAAAGCAATTATTGTAATGGAAAGATTTACTCTTGTCTTTTTAGTATTTGTTTTCTATTAATCTTCTAGTTTTGTTCTGGCTTTCTCTTGTTTACCTCCTTTTCTGTTAATTTTGTATATTGGTATACTTCTAATTCTTTCTCTTTTTCTTCTGTGTAATTTCTACAGGTATTTTTTGTATCCTTACCCAATGACTTTTTTATTGATTTTAGAGAGAGAGGAAGAGATCAAAAAGAAAGAGAGAAACATTGATTGGTTGCCTCCTTTCATGCCCCAACCAGAGATTGAACCTGCAACCTAAGTATGTGTCCTGACCTAAAATCGAACCCACAACCTTTTGGAGTATGAGATAATGTTCCAACATACTGAACCACTTGCCCAGGGCATATAGATATTTTTGTTTTGTGGTCACCATGAGGTTTACATAAAATATATTAATTTATAACAGTCTTTTTAAAGTTAATAACAACATGAGTTTCATCATATACAAAGCTCTAATTTCTCTCTCCTCAGAACTTTATGTGATTGTTGTCACAATTTATATTTAATTAATTATATTGTGTATTTTAACATATTTAGTAAGTTATTTTTAATATTTGTGCTTTTTAAATTTAAAAAAGTGATATATCCATTACAAAAATTCAGTATTCTATGTTTGTTTATTTATTTAATTTTATCACATTTTAGGTAGGTCTCATGGTGACAAACTCCCTCTGCTTTTGTTTGGTAAAATCTGTATCAACCTTCATTTATGAAGGAGACTTTTTGTGTTTTGTTTTGTTTTTTAAATGTATTTTTATTGATTTCAGAGAGGAAGGGAAAGAGAGATATAGAAATATCAATGATGAGAGTGAATCATTGATTGGCTGCCTCCTGCACACCCCCTCCTGGGAACCGATTCCACAACCCAGGCATGTGCCCCCAACCAGGAATCAAACTGTGACCTCCTGGTTCATTGGTTGAAGCTCAACTACTGAGCCACACTGGCCAAGCTGCGGCATTTTCAGTTGATTCTTCATGTTTCTTGATTCTGTGTTTGGATCTATGCATGTGATAAAGCTCAGTCTTCATGGACAGACCTCATGCAGAAGGGGACCCCCACCAGTGAGCTTGGTCTGAGATTCTAGAGGCCCTATCACCTCTTTTCCTCCCCAGGGAGAAACAGGCTGCTACGGTTTTTCTCTTGATTAGTGCTGAGCTGGGGCAGGGGAAGAGGAATGCCATTATGGCAATTACCAGCCCAAGCCACCACCTCCATTTTCTCCTGGACAACTAGACCATAGCTAACCCATGAGAGCTTTAGGAATGACAAAATAGATGCTGATTTAGGGGAAGCCCTGGGAAAGTTGTGGCACTGAATCAATACTTTTTCTACTCAAAGGGAAGCTGACAGCTGGGATTTTTCATCTGCTTGCTCTATGTTGAGCAGAGAGTAGAATCAATTGTAATTACCAGCTAGAAATACTACAGACATTCTTCACTTGGTAAATAGACTTTTCTGGACCCTTTAGAGCTAAAAGTCTGACAAACAGAAGCTGGACCTGTGCGGAACCCCACGAAAAATCTGAGGATGTAAACTAAACACTTCCTTCCTTGGGTGAAACTGGGACCTATGTGTCTCTTCTTGACCAAATGGCTCTGCACTTGGGGCAGGGTAACCGGAGAGAGTGTGCGACATATCCCCCCATTAGCTTTGGTGAGTATGGTTTTGCATTATCTCAGAGTGCAGAACCATTTCAATTAGTTTCTTATTTCTCATTAAGCAAATTTGTGAATCATTGCTGTATTGGTATGGTGATTGGGAGAAGGAGGATCTGGGGTTTCTTACTTCATCTTGTTGGTAACATCACTTCACTTTTCTTGTTACATATTAGGAATGTGAGGAAAACAATGACTAGAGAACTTACCACCATGTGGTTGGATATTGGTATGAATGGTGCTAAGATAATCATCTGTTGATGGCCAACTCACTTTTCTCACAACAAAAATCACTAAAAATGTAGCAAAGCACCATAAATGAGAGACAAAATGAGGAAAAAAAGCAACAGAATAAGGTATATAAAGACTAGAAATACTTAAATTAACAAATAATAATAAGTAATTTATGATATAATTTTAAAGGTGAGCATTAATGAAATGGTAAAGTTATTATATTTTTAAAAGCAGTTTTAATAGAAACACACACACACACACACATATACACACACACACTGAAAAAGTAAAAGATTTATATAGAATCTAAAGTATCCTAAATAATAAACTCTCCATGATTCATTAAAAAATCACCCATCATACCAAGATTCAGGAAAATAGAAACTTGAATAAGAAAAGACAATGAACTAACATCACTATCAAGATGAATAAAAACTTGAATATAGCCCTAACCAGTTTGGCTCACTGGATGTAGCATCGACCTGTGGACTGAAGGGTCCTGGGTTTAATTCCGGTCAAGGGCATGTACTTTGGTTGGAGGCACATCCACAGTGGAAGGTGTGCAGGAGGTAGCTGGTCAATGTTTCTCTCTCATCAATGTCTCTAACTCTCTATCCCTCTCCCTTCCTCTCTGTAAAATATCAATAAAATATATTTTTTTAAAATGGAATTATATGAGTGATTTTCAAGTAATCATCATAAAAATGCTTCAATAAAAAATTACAAATACTTCTTTTTTAAAAATTACAATAGAAAGAGAGGAAGGAGGGAGAGAGAGAGAGAGAGAGAGAGAGAGAGAGAGAGAGAGAGAGAGATTTATCCAGACATTAATTGGTTCATTTCTGCATATGCTCCAACTGAGCACTGAATCCATACCCCTAGCATACCACACCAGGTCAACACTCTAACCACCCAGCTAGCTGCCAAGGTTACAGATAGTCTTGAAACAAATAAAAAATAGATACTTTTATCAAAGAAATGCAAGTTAAGAAGAGCCTAATGAGATTATAGGAAGGCAAAGTACAACTAAAAATCTTAAAAATATATTGCCAAATAGGCCTACTAGGGGGGTGAAGATGGAAGACAATAGAAGTAGTGAGTTTAAGGAAAGATCAGTAAAATTAATCCAATATGAAAACCAAAAAATTTATATAGTAAAACTGAAAAGGGATTCTAGGATATGTATAATAATAAGATTATATCTGATATTTATATAGTAAGAATCTCAGAAAAAGAAGTGAAAGAAAGGGGAGACAAAAGAGTGTTTGAAAAACTAATGGCTGAAATCCTTCTAAATTCAGGAAAGTACATAAAACCTAAAGATTAGAGAAAGGGCAGAACAACTTGAGCAGAAATTTTGTTGAAGAGTTTATACATATGGCAACATAAATAGATGTTCAACGTCAGTAGGCAATAGGGAAATATAAATTAAAATCACAATGAAATGTTTCAAAATGATCAAATGGATAAAAATTAAAAAAAAAAAGTAAAATTCAGTGCTGCAAAGGCTATGGAGGAACCAGACCACACATACATTGCTCATGGAAAATTTAAATCACATAGTCACTCTGAAAAACACTTAGAGTTTTATATAAAACTTAACATGAAATTACTTTATGACCTAGCAATTTTACTCTGACATTTATCCCAGAAATGAAAACTCATGTTCACACATAAATGTTATAGCAGCTTTGTTCCTACTATCCTCAATAGAGAGCAGAGATGACTTGCAATAGGTGAATGGCTGAACAAATTCTGGAACATCCACAGCAATGTAGAGGAACAGATGATTGATACATGAGTAGTGTGGATGAAACTCCAGGGAATTATCCTGTATGAAAAGAAGCCAATCCAACCATGTAACATGCCATTTATATGACATACTAGAGGCCTGGAGCATGATTTCATGCACTGGGGGGAGGGAGGGCAGGTGATCCCTCAGACCATCCTGCACCTTCTCCAATCTGGGATACCTCGGTGGATGTCTGATTGTGGGGGATGTCCTAAACCAGCAGTCAGACATCTTTCTCACAATCTGGGACTGTTGACTCCCAATCCTTCACCTACCTGCCTGCCTAATTACCCCAAACTGCTTCTGCCTGACAGCCTGATCCTCCCCTAACCACTCCCCTGCCAGTCTGATCGATGCCTAACTTGCCAACCCAGTTGCCCCAACTGCCCTGCCCTGCTGGCCTGTTCATACACAACTGCCCTCCCTTGCTGGCCAACTTGTGGTGGCCATCTTGTGATGACATGGGGGTGGCCATCTTGTGACCACGTGGGGGTGACCATCTTGTGACTACATGGGGGAAGCCATCTTGTGTGAGGGTGTGATGGTCAATTTACATATCACCTGTTTATTATATAGGATTCAAAATTATAGAACTGGCACACAGATGAATAGTGTTTTATAAGGATAGTGTTGGGAGAGAAGTGAGCTCATTATAATAGAGGAACAAGAGGCATTGTTTTGTGTCTTGATTGTTGGTAAATACATGAAGTTCCACATATACGTGATAAAATTGCTTACAATTAAATAGATACACATGTGCACAAATGAGGACAAATAGGACTGGGGAAATTTGAAATAGGTCAGTGGATTTGAAAATGTCAAATCCTTTTATTTTTGCATACTTTAGCATATTCAAAATGTTTTGCAAATCATCACCTCTCTAAAAATCTATAATAATAAAAGTATAATATGTTAATTAGACCAGACAGCAGAACAACCTTCTATACATCCTTCTGGATGTTCTTCTGGATGAATCTGGGGCTGAAAGGGCTGGGGCAGCCACTGCAGCTGAGAGGGGTGAGGGCAGCCTCCAAGACAGTAGCAATACTGTCTCCTGGTTATCACATGTGTGTAAAGTGTCCATCTCTTCTACCAGTCTGACTTTTTTTGTATTAATACCATGTCTAGCAAACAGGCTGGCACAGAGTCTATGATATATAGAGGCACTTTATATTGGAAAAATAAAATCCTCCCCCAAATAACATAACTATTAATACAGTTATTTTAAAACAACATAACTACAATTTGCCATATTACATGCTTTAAGAAATAAAGGGAGGGATCCTGGAAAATGGTGGCGGGCAGGAAAGAGGTGAGGGATAGGGAGTGAGTGAGAGAGTGGATGAAAAGAGAGTGTGTGGAGGTGTATGGTGTGTGTGTGAGCAAGTGAGGGACAGTTAAATCCTGCAGGAGCAGCAAGAGCTGGCAGCCAGGCTCTCTGAGACAGGGAGAGACTGCCACCGCTGCGAACACTTCCTGGACTGCGGACTGCAGGACTCAGGCGGGGAGCCCAAACCATCCTGAAGGGGAGATCAGCCTCTTCTAAGAACTCATCAGCACCACCGCCCAGACAGGCCTGGGACACTGCCTGCACGACCTGACAGCCACTCCAGCAAAAAACCCCGGGATCTCCACCACCAACGGAGCACGGTGCCTCAACAGTAAGTGCAGCCTCCCCCACCCCAGTGGCAAACCTCCGACCTCGCATTCGTGCATCTCCAACTCCCAGCCCCCCATATTGGCCGTAGCAGCGCACAGAGCGCGAGGAGGTGCGTGCGGCCCAGCAGACTTTCCCAGGGAGAGTTCACTGCCGAGTTCGCTGCTGTACCAGCACATAGCACATTACAGTGTGCACCAAGGTGCACGCGGCCCAGCAGACTTTCCTGGGGAGACAGTTCGCTGCCGTACCAGCGCATAGCAGCTTACAGAGTGCACCAAGGTGCGCGCGGCCCAGCAGACTTTCCTGGGGAGACCGTGGAGGACCCAGTTCGCCACTGCACTAGCACAAAGCACCACACAGAGCATGACGAGGTGCACGCGGCTCAACAGACTTTTCTGGGGAGCCTCAGGGGGACACAGTTTGCCGCTGCATTAGTGCAAAGCAACGCACAGAGTGTGCCGAGGTGTGCACAGCTCAACAAACTTTTCCGGGGAGCCACTGGGGAGCCCAGTCTACCCCTGCACTAGCGCGTAGCCGCGCGCAAGTGGCCCAGGCACGTGCGGCCCAACAGACTTCTCTGGGAAGCCACTGTGGGCTCCAGCTCAGGGCAGTCACGCGTATCTGTGCACCCAGATGTGTGGCTCCAGAGACTTCTCTTGGGAGACACTGAGAGCTCCAGCTGGATGTGATTTTCTGTCTACCTCACAACTACAGAACTCTGGACACCATAGTCACGCCTTTCCAGACTACAGGCCTCCTGAGCCCCAATACCCCAACAGATGGTTCCTGAGTGCCACTGTGAGTCCCCACTGGGCACGTGCGATTTCAATCAAGGACACAAGACCAAAAAAAATTGGGACAACCCCTCCATGGCTGCCGACTTCTAGGCACCTCAGTTGTGCCATTCCAGCTCGCAGACTTACATCAAAAGAACACAAATAGCTCAAGTAGGGAGCTACACTAGATTGCCAAACTCAGAAGACCTGAGAGGTCACACAAGTACCACCATCCCCAAAAGAAACTGAGTAGCAAAACAATTGGAGCTACAATTAAAACATTACAGAAAAACATGGGAAGACAAAAAGGCAATCCAAAAAGGAAAGAAAAAGAGGAATCACCAGAAACAGAGTTAAGTGAAATAGAGGCTACTAACTTATCAGAGAAATAATTCAGAGTAATGGTTATAAGGATCCTCAAATGGCTGGAAGACAAATACACACAACTCGATGAGAATTATAAGGAGCTGAATGAGAATGTCACCAATATGAAAAGGAACCAAGAGGAAATAAAGAACGACATAGCTGCAATAAAGAACACAATGGAAGGATTAAATAGTAGACTGGAAGAGGCTGAAGATCGCATCAGTGAATTAGAAGACAAGGTAGGAAAAAACACACAAATACAGGAGCAACTGGAAAAAAAAACTTAAAAAGCAAGAGGAGAGCCTACGGGAGCTCTGGGACAACACAAAACGAAACAACATTCGCCTAATAGAGGTACCAGAAGGAGAGGAGGAGAAGCAAGGAATAGAAAACCTGTTTGAAGAAATAATGACAGAAAACTTCCTTGATGTTGGCAAGAGAAAAACCATACAAGTCCAAGAAGCACACAGAGTGCCAAACAAGATGAACCTAAAAGACCAACACCAAGACACATCATAATTAAAATGGCAAACACCAACAACAAAGTAAGAATCTTAAAGGCTGCCAGAGAGAAACAGAAAATTACCTACAAGGGATCTCTTATTAGAATATCAACTGACTTCTCAACAGAAACACACCAGGCAAGAAGGGAATGGAATGAAATATACAAAGTGATGCAAGGCAAGGGAATGAATCCAAGAATACTATACTCAGCAAGGCTATCATTCAAAATTGAAGGGGGAATCAGAAGCTTCACAGACAAAAAAGGGCTAAGAGAGTTTATTACTACCAAGCCAGCAATGCAAGAAATGTTAAAGGGACTGCTGTAAAAAGAAGAAACAAAAATACAAGAAGAAACTCAAACATTAAGGATAAAAAATGACCACAAACAAATACTTTTCAATAATAGCATTAAATGTAAATGGACTGAATGCTCCAATCAAAAGAAACAGGGTAGCTCAATGGATAAGAAAACAGGACCCATCTATCTGCTGTCTGCATGAGACCCACCTCACAAAAAAAGGATTCACACAGACTGAGAGTGAAGGGATGGAAAAAAATTTTTCAGGCAAATGGAAATGAGAAAAAAGCTGGGGTTGCAATACTTATTTCTGACAAAATAGACCTAAAAGTAAAGGCCATAAAAAAGAGATAAGGAAGACCACTACATAGTACTAAAGGGAACAATTCAGCAAGAAGATATAACTCTGGTAAACAGAGCTATATGCACCCAATACAGGAGCACCCAGATACATAAAGCAACTTCTGGAATACATCAAGGGAGAGACTGATAGCAATACAGTCATAGTAGGGGACTTTAATACCCCACTGACACCGTTGGATAAATCCTCTAAACAAAAAATCAGCAAAGAAACAGCAATTCTAAATGACTCACTAGATCACATGGGCTTAGTTGACATCTTCAGAATATTTTATCTCAAAGCTACAGAATATACATTTTTCTCCAGTGTACATGGGGCATTTTCAAAAATAGACCATATGTTAGGACGCAGGTAAAGTCTCTTCAAGTTCAAGAGAATAGAAATCATAACAAGCATCTTCTCAGATCATAATGGAATAAAACTAGAAATCAACTACAATAAAAATACTGGGAAAAAATCAAACACTTGGAGGCTAAATAGCATGTTATTAAACAATGAGTGGGTTACCAGAGATATCAAATAAGAAATAAAAAGCATCCTGGAAACAAATGACAATAAAAACACAATAATCCAAAATCTATGGGACACAATGAAAGCAGTACTGTGAGGGAAGTTCATAGCTCTACAGGCCTACCTCAAAAAACAAGAGAAACAGATAATAAATGACCTAACTCTACAACTCAAAGAGTTAGAAAGAGAGCAACAAGAAAAGCCCACAGTATCCAAAAAGAAGGAAATAATAAAAATTAGAGCAGAAATAAATGCCATAGAGACCAAAAAAAAAAAAACAATGCAAAAGATCAACGAAACCAAAAGCTGGTTCTTTGAAAGAATTAACCAGACTCACCAAGAAACGAAGAGAGAGGACACAAATAAACAAAATCAGAAATGAAAGAGGTGAAATAACAGCTGACCCTACTGATATACAAAGGATTGTCAGAAAGTACTACGAACAACTCTACTCCAACAAACTGGACAACCTCAATGAAATGGACAAATTCCTAGAAAAATACAAGCTTCCAAAACTCAATCAGGAAGAATCAAAAAACCTGAATAGGCCAATAACTACTGATGAAATTGAAACAGTTATCCAAAAGCTTCCAGCAAACAAAAGCCCTGGACCAGATGGCTTCACAAGGGAGTTTTACCGAACATTCAAAGAAGAACTAAAGCCAATCCTTCTCAGACTATGCCAAAAAATTCAAAATAAAGGCACACTTCCAAGCTCTTTCTATGAAGCCAACATTACCCTAATACCAAAACCAGATAAAGACACCACAAAGAAAGAGAATTACAGGCCAATATCCCTGATGAACATAGACGCTAAGATCCTCAACAAAATCCTAGCAAACCGGATCCAGCATTACATTAGAAAGATCATACAGCATGACCAACTGGGATTTATTCCAAGAATGCAAGGCTGGTACAATATCTGCAAATCAATAAACGTGATACATCACATAAACAAATTGAAAGACAAAAACCACATAATCATATCGATTGATGCAGAAAAGGCATTTGACAAAATCCAACACCCTTTCATGATAAAAACTCTCAGCAAAGTGGGAATAGAGGGATCATACCTCAACATAATAAAAGCCATATATGACACACCCACAGCCAGCATCATACTCAACGGGTAAAAACTAAAGCCATTTTCCTTAAGAACAGGGACAAGACAGGGATGCCCACTTTCACCACTCCTGTTCAACATAGTATGGAAAGTGCTAGCCAATGCTATCAGGCAAGAAGAAGAAATAAAAGGCATCCAAATTGGAAAAGAAGAAGTGAAAATGTCATTATTCGCAGATGACATGATACTGTATCTAGAAAACCCTAAAGACTCCATAAAAAATTATTAGACCTAATAAATGAATATGGCAATGTAGCAGGATACAAAATTAACACCAAGAAATCTATGGCATTTCTATATGCCAATAGTGAACTTACAGAAAGAGAAATTAAAAAAGCAATCCCATTTATCATTGCACCAAAAAAATTAAGATACCTAGGAATAAGCTTAACCAAGGACACAAAAGACCTATACTTGGAAAACTACATTACATTGAAAAAAGAGATAGAGGAAGACATAAACAGATGGAAGAACATTCCGTGTTCATGGATTGGTAGAATCAACATCATCAAAATGTCCATACTACCCAAAGCAATCTATAAATTCAATGCAATACCCATTAAAATACCAACAACATATTTCACAGACCTAGAAAGACCTCTTCAAAAATTCATCTGGAATTAAAAAAAGCCCCGAATAGCTGTGACGATCCTGCGAAAGAAGAATAAAGTAGGAGGGATCTCAATTCCAGATATCAAGCTGTACTACAAAGCGACTGTCCTCAAAACTGCCTGGTACTGGCACAAGAACAGACATATAGACCAATGGAATAGAATAGTGAACCCAGAAATTGACTTGAACCACTACGCTCAATTAATATTTGACAAAGGAGGACAGACCATACAATGGAGCCAAAACAGTCTCTTTAATAAATGGTGCTGGGAAACTTGGTTAGACACATGCAAAAAAATGAAACTAGACCACCAACTTACACCATACACAAAAATAAACTCAAGATGGATAAAGGACTTAAACGTAAGAAAGGAAACCATAAAAATACTAGAGGATTCCACAGGTAGCAAAATCTCAGACATATGCCGAAAGAATTTCTTCACTGACACAGCTCCTAGGGCAATGAAAGCTAAAGGGAAAATAAACAAATGGAACTATATCAAAATAAAAAGCTTCTGCACAGCAAAAGAAACATCAACAAAACAACAAGAAAACCCACTGCATGTGACAATATATTTGCCAATGATATCTCTGATAAAGGTTTAATCTCCAGCATTTACAGGGAACTCATACAACTTAACAAAAGGAAGATAAACAACCCAATCAAAAAATGGGCAAAGGACCTAAATAGACACTTTTCAAAAGAGGACATAAATAAGGCTGAGAGGCATATGAAAACTTGCTCAAAGTCACTTATCATTCGAGAGATGCAAATGAAAACAACAATGTGGTACCATCTCACACCGGTTAGAATGGCTATTATCAACAAATCCACAAACAAGTGCTGGAGAGGATGCAGAGAAAAAGGAACCCTCGTGCACTGCTGGTGGGAATGCAGACTGGTAGAGCCACTGTGGCGAACAGTATGGAGTTTCCTCAAAAAACTAAAAATGGAAGTGCCATTTGACCCAGTGATCCCACTTCTAGGAATATATCCCAAGAAACCAGAAACACCAATCAGAAAGGATATATGCACCCCTATGTGCATAGCAGCACAATTTACCATAGCTAAGATTTGGAATCGGCATAAATGTCCATCAGCAGATGAATGGATTAGAAAACTGTGGTACATCTACACAATGGAATACTAGGCTGCTGTGAAAAGGAAGGAGTTCCTAGCATTTGCAGCAGCATGGATGGAACTGGAGAACATAATGCTAAGTGAAATAAGCCAGTCAATGAAAGAAAAATACCACATGTCTTCACTCATCTATGAATAATAATAACCATTATAAACTGGTGAACAAAAATAGACTCAGAGGCAGAACAGCATCAAACAATCTGTCAAATTAAAGCAACAAGGATGGAGGAGGGATTGAGGGGGTAATAGATCAACCAAAGGACTTTTATGCATGCATTTAAGCATAACCAAAGGACACAAATCACTGGTGGGAGGGGAGGCTGGGGGAAGGGCAGGGGAAAAAAGAGATATTTGTACTAACCTTTGTAATATTTTATGTAATTAAATTTTAAAAAATTAAAAAATATATAAAAAGAAAAAAAAAAGAAATAAAGGGAAATAAAAGATAACATCCAGTGTTTCTAGGCTATGGAAAATAAACTTTGATAGTAAGGCTCTCTCTCTCTCTCTCTCTCTCTCTCTCTCTCTCTCTCTCTATATATATATATATATATATATATATATATATATATATATATATAAAATATGCAAATAGACCGAACAGTGGAACAACTGAACAGCCAATCAACTGAACAACTAGTTGCTATGATGTGTGCTGACCACCAGGGGACACACACAGAACATAGTGGGCATTGGTAGCAGTTGGCAGAGCATGGAACTTGGTGGGCATTGGCTGCAGTGGGATGGTGAAGCAAGTAAGCAAGGGTGCCAGACCAAGGCGGGGCACTAGTAGCTGTCATCGGGGTGAGCCTCTGGTGGTTACTGAAAATTCTTTGCTTCTATGCACCACAGACTCACCAGGTACTCGAATCTGCTGCTGGTGTTGGTTTCACTCACACCCGCTGCTGACACTGGAGCCAGGGCTTGCACCCACTGCCAGCGCCCGGCACCGGCCCTGTTCTCTCATTGTTTTCAGTGGGTGAGAGGAGGGCCAGTACCATCAGCATGTGGGAGCGATGGCAGGATCAGGGCTGTGGCAGACCAGAGACCAGGGGCCATGGAGGGAGGGGCCACGGAGGATGGTCCAAGACCCACCTCTGAGCCCACCACAGCCTCATAGCCCACAGTTCCTTGTTCCTTTCAAGGTACACAAATTCGTGCACTGGGCCCCTATTTTGTATATAATGGTACTTTACACTGGCATCTCTAATATTCTACAAATTTAAAACTACCTAAATACCCAAAAGCCGTAGATTATTTTTGCTAGTCCTAGAGATCCATATGATAATATACTGGAGCAATATGTACATGAATCCCAGATTCAACATGTAAAAGTTATGCTTTTTTGGGAAAATTATTCGACATTCCTAAACTTTAATGATGAAACATTATACTTAGCTCACAAAGGAGTTGTAAAGATTAAATAAGTTATTGCATGCTAAGGATTTCACACAAAAGCTAGCACCTGGGAAACAAACAGTAAGTATTAAATGTCATCACGACCCCTCACTCTCCATGAAAAGCCTGGCTTTAGAACACTGATTTTTACTCAGGATATACAAGTATGAGAATCACCTGTTAAATTTTCTGTGATTAAATGTTCTCAGAAGTCAATCTGGGGGCCTCTGATTTAGTAGTTGTTATCTGGAGATCAAGGCATAGTTGTGTTGTCCAATCTTCACAGAAGGTACTAATAACTATTCCTTTATAAGATTTATTTCCTTAGATGAGGAAATTGTTAGAATATATTATAAAGTAAATATAAGCAAATTATAATACTTATCATCTAATTGCATTTTAGTATATATAGATTTCTTGTTGAACGTTGAATAATAAAAACTCAAGCCAATGACTGATAAGCAATTCCTAAGATAAATCCCCACAATCATAAAAAATGATCACCTTGGGCTTCTGTAGATTTTTGTAAAATTATAAGAGTAATCCCAAACAAGTAGAAAAAGAATCTCTCAGTATTTTAAACAAAACAAAATACAACAAAAATACAACAACTAGCAAATAGTTGGAGATTATTATGTAATAACTTGAATAGATGCAAATAATCTCTAATAGTGAGTTACCAAAGGGAATTTGAAAGTTCATTATGACAGAAATTACTAGAGATTTAAAAAAGAACAGACAATCTCATTCTGCAATAATACCATGATAATATAATACTGGTTCTGAAGTTCCTGCTGTTATTGAATTTAAATCTGGTTTGTTTTGAATATTTACTTCAATTTAGCATGTTAATAGCTTTTTTCTAAAAAGAAAATAGACCCTTGTGTACACATTTACCAATTAGAAAAACTGAAACTTTGAAGCTATTCAATTTAATTCATCTGAAATAAAAACTGTTTGCCAGCCTTTGTGAAATTAGCAAAGCAGTGGCAGTATCAGAACAAGGGGAGAAAAGTGAAACTGTGCCAGCCAATATTGGTAGTCTCCCCTTTCTCAATAATTTTATGAACTAATGTTTCTCTTTAAGGTTTTAATTACTTCTTAGTTTTGCACTTGTTTATTAACTTATTTACATAAGTAGCTTTTTACTGAAGTGATATGCATTGTGCCTAATATTGACAAAGAGTAAATAGGATAGAAGGAAGAAATAGGCATGCTCCTTTCTTCAAGTGAGTAACATTCTTCCAAGAGAAACAAAATATGTGGAAATATGTTTTTAGAAAAAAATGTAGCAAGAATATTTGTAGAATCTAGCCCCCATCCTGAAATATAGATATTGTTAGAATAGATTCTTTGTGTACTGAGAGCCATGGTAGGTATAAGGAAAAAACAAAAGATATGGAGAGACACAAATGAAAGGGCTTATACCTAAAGACAGGGTCTGGAAAGATGTAGCTGACTATGAAGGTAATATCCTATATAATAAAGAGGTAATATGCAAATTGACCCTCATGTCCTTGTGTCATCACAGCATGGCTGCCCCATGATGCTATAAGATGGCCACCTCCATGTTGTCACAGATGACCTGCAGGGGAGGAAAGTTGGGGGTGATCGGGCTGGCAGGGGAAAGCATCTGGGGTGAGATCAGGCTGGCAGGGGAGGGCAGTTGAGATGATTGGGCAAACAGGGGAGCAGTTAGGCATCAATCAGGCTGGCAGAGGACCAGTTAGGGCAGGCAGAAGTACTTAGAGACAATTAGGCAGGCAGGCAGGGGAGTGGCTAAGGAGCTAGCAGTCCTGGATTATGAGAGTGATGTCCTAGATTGGAAAGGGTGTAGGCTGGGCTGAGGGACACCCCTCCAGTGCACAAATTTTGTGCACCAGGCCTCTAGTTCAAAACATAAAGGTGAACCCAATGAAGAGGAAGTACCTATTGGGGATTTTGTGTGGTGCTTTTTGTTTATTTTCGTTGAGTTTAGTTTTGTCATCTATAAAATGGGAAAATAATACTACTTACCTACTCAAGACAGACTTAACATTTTCTTCAGCTCAACCAAACTTTAGACAGGTTTCTTCCAGACTATACACCCCTGACATTCCTTTTATTCCCTCATTTATTTTAGAAAACTTGCAATTGCAAATTATTTATCTGTCCTTTTGATATTTAGATATTCTCCCATCCTCTTATCACTTTTACAACCCAAAAACGTTTGTTAGTTTTTTCCTCAAAGACCTAGGAGTCAACTCTTTAAAAACTAAACTTCAAGAAAAATAGTGCCCACAAAACACAGTCTCTTGGACTTAAACATCAATAAATGTCAATTAGCAAACCCATGTCTAACCCAATACTTTTCACTACCTCACCCCAGTGCTTAAAACTCTCCTGCCTTTTGTTTTAGCAGAGCTAAGTTTAATCTTTCTCCCCTAATGCAAGCGTCTTGAAAAAAGTCTTCTTGTTTAAATTGTCCTGTGCAATTTTATTTGATATAGTTCAGGAGATCATTATGAAAATTAGGTGTTTCAATATATGGAAAATATGTAAAACAGAGTCTTACATGTGGTACTATGCAAACATTTACCTATTTTTTTGTGATCATTAAAAATGAAATCCAAACCTTAATTATTAGCTAACATTCCCATCATTTCTTCTAAACATGTATGACACTGTTAAACTAAATTTTTATTATTTCCTAAGTATGACTAATTTTCACCTTTTTGTTTTCACTCATTTTTTTTTGTTTTTTTAACAATTGCCCAGATATTTTTTATTCTTACTGCAAGATTCAAATCTGTCAGCACCAGTGATAGGATGCCTTATGTGTCTCTTAAAGGCAGAGTTAGTTATATGCTACATTTTTGTTCAGCCAAGTTTCCCTCCCTCATTAGGCTATAATTCCCTTGTAGGCAGGTAAATTCCCTTGTATTACCAGAGTGTTTGACACATTAAAGGATTTGTTGTATTAATGAGCACCAATAACTTGCAAATTGCTCTATTATTAAATATGAGTAATGATTCGTTTCAGTGAGCATTGATATGTGCAAGCAGTGTGCAGTGTTTTCTTTGTTGCTTTCAATCACATAAGCATCTGATTTTTTTTTTTTTTGGTTACTTCATTCTTTAATTGAACTGCTCTTTCCATTGCAGTTTCCAATTTAAAATTCTAGAAATAACAGCTGTAGCAATATTACTGCATTAAGTTGTAGGACTTCTAATGTGTGTAGCCTTATGAAGAATAGCATTTTTCTCTGTGGCTAACGTTTTTAAAATATTTAGCAAAACCAATTGGAAAAGTGCATTGCCATGGGCAATTATTTTCAGTATACATTCCTGTGGACATTGAATGGCATTAGGTCTGCTCCTGTTAGTTTAACAATGAGATTTTTGGTGGAAAGAAAGGGGTGTGGATAAAGAGTACAGTTCAGAAACCACTTTGTGAAGACACCTGCTAATATAGGTTTTCTCAAATCCTTTGACTACATTTACTTATAAATTTGCTAGGATTTCTTGGTTTTAGGTGGAAAGATATCCCTTCAGTGACAGGAATAAAAGTGTCTATTATAGGAGGTTCCCAATAGTCAGGTTGTAGGGAGTAGTGCAGGAAGGAAATAATCAGCAATGCAGCAAAGATCTCAGTAGGACAGGTAGCAAGAGATAGAGTCAGATTCTAGTGACAGCTCTACAGACTGGCTTTGGGAACCAAGGAGATCATGTTTCAGTTTCAATTTCTAGTGCCTGTAAAATGAATGGTAAAATAACTCATTTGGGGTTATTCAAAGAGAATGCACAGAATCACACATTTGAAATAAGTGGCATTTAATTGACATATACTCTTCAATATTTATGGGGTCGGGCGGGCGTCCACTCTGTACTTGTATCTATCTAATTCCTCATTTCCAATTCTCCTCTCAACTATAGGGAATATAGTTCTTACTTTTAAATTACTTTTTAAAGGACACTAATAACCATGTAATTAGAAACACCAATGGCATTTCCTTGGTATTCCATCTTATATTACCTTTTATTAGTGATGCCACCTTTGTCATATATGAAGATTTCATATAAAGTTGATGCTCTGTATTCTGCTGCTTAATAATCTGGTCTTGTGCAAATAACAATTTGCTATATTTATTTTTAAAAATAAAATTTGATCTATAATGTGGCAGATCCTCTTAATGTGCCTTTCTGCATCAAAAATTATTTTTGACACTTGACCATCTATATTCTTGAACAAGTTTTCATATCAGATTGCTAAATGTTCACTGGAATAAAAAAAAAAACACTATTGGTATTTTATATAATTGTATATTATATAAAATATATATAATTTATGTAATTCCTATCTATACTAATAAAAGAAAAACATGCAAATTGGTGTCACTCTGCTACACTCCAAGTCATGCCCACCAGCCAATCAGAGCAACTATATGAAAATTAACCCAAACAACATGGCGGCCAGCAGCCATGGAGCTGGAGCAAGCAGGAGGCTTGGTTGCCCCAGCGATGGAGGAAGTCAAGCTTCCTGCCTGCCCTGGATGGCTATGGCCTCTGTTCAAGGCAATAAAGTTTCAATTATAGAAGATAAATAAATTCAAGTTACCTGCTTCCATCAGCCTTGCTGGGAGCTTGGGTCGCTAGGGATGCTGGCCAGCCTGCAAACAGCCATCAGCCCCTCACTCAGGCTGGCCAGCCACCCCAGCAGGGACCTCCACCCTGAAGGGGATGTGGGCAGGCTGAAAAAGGCCCTCAGCCCCTCACCCAGGCTGGCCAGGCACCACAGTGGGAACCCCAACCTGATCCAGGCACCCTTCAGGGCAAATAAGCCAGCCCCCACACATGTATCAGGCCTTTATCCTATATTATAAAAGGATAATATACAAATTGACACTAACAGCAGAATCACTGGGAATGATTGGTCACTATGAAACACACTGACCACCAGGGGGTAGATCCTCAATGCAGGATCTACCCCCTGCTGGTCAGTGCTCTCCCACAGGGGGAGCTCTGTTCAGCCACGAGCCAAGCTGATGGTTGCCAGTACAGCAGTGGGAGCCTCTCCTGCCTCCTCAGTAGCGCTAAGGATGTCCAACTGCAGCAGCCTGCTCCCCGCTGGCAGGTGGACATTCCCTGAGGGGTCCCAGACTGCGAGAGGGCATAGGCTGAGCTGAGGGACACCCTGAGTGCACAAATTTTTGTGCACTGGGCCTCTAGTATTATATAATTTGGATGATTGGCATCCTTATATTATTAACTATTTGGGGTTAATTATATTTTATATATCATTTTATTTCATCAGATTTTTAAATATTTTTCAATTAACCTTTACAGGTTAATTAACAAAAGTCTAAACAGCTGTCTTCTAATTATTCTTTAATAATTTATATTTTGTTGCTTCTGTAAATGACGTATTTCTTAAAATTATATTTGATGTTTCTTATATAGAAATGAACACGATTGTCATAGATTGATTTAATGATCCAGCAGCCCTCTCAAATTCTATTGTAAAAACTCATGATTGGTTTGTAAATTCTTTTGAAGGTATAGAATATTATATGGGGATGAATTATTTGAATGGAGCAATTTTTTGTTTTTTTCTTGCAAACATTATATTTTTATTCTATTTATATTATTCCTAATTTTAATGGAGAATATATATATGTATTAATGGAGAATATATATATATATATATATATATATATATATATATGTGTGTATATATATGTATAAAACACTATATAACACATTTATTTGTTTGAAATGATAGCACTCTGTATCATATATATATATATATGATATATATATCTTGAGGGTATTTTTGGACATTGACCCATACAAATAAAGCAAAATGAATAAGGCTCAGTGGGGGCATACATGGACCTAAATGATTGCACAGTGTCTAAAGTTTGTGAAGAGAATACATGAAATTAAACCAGATTAATTTTGAAAATTTCATACCTTATATATTGTAATTGCTGGAGAAACTATGAAAATAATGCAAAGAAGAATACCTAAAAAGCAAATAGATAAAATAGAACTCTAAACAAAACAAGCAATACAAAAGAAGGTAGTAAAGGGAAAACAAAGAAACAAAATAAAACCAAAAGAGGAATAGAATATAAGAAAATGGTAGACCAACTTAAATCACTAAATTATTAAGTGAAAATTAATTTCCTTTCCTTAATAGGCAGAATTGTTATTAAATAAGACTCACTATATGATATATACCAGACACAAATCTTTAAAACTGAACAAAGAGATGTAAAGTAAATGAATGAAAAAAAGATAATTCTCTGCAAATAGTAATTCAGAAGACTAAATCCATCAAATGCAGGCTACCTTTTTGTCCAATACACATGGTATGGTCAACAATATCAAACATATGCTGCATCGAAAATTAATCTCAGTACATTTATAAGCCTGTAATTGACATACACACCTAAAGGATCCTGAGCCAGAGAAGAAATCCAAATAAAAACTTATGATTGTTAACTTTATTTGTCAAATTGACTGGGTCAAGGAGTGTCCAGACATTTTTTTTCTGAGTATTTATGTGAGAGTGTTTTGTATGATTGTGACATTTAACTTAGTGGTCTGGGTAAAGCAGATTGTCCTCTCTATGGTGAGTAGGTCTCAGCCAATTCTTTAAAGGCCTGAGTAAAACAAAACATTGACCATTCTCCAACTAAGAGATTCTTCCTGTCTGACAGTCATTGAACTGGGATACTGGCTTTTCTGTGCTTTCGAACTCAAACTAAAACAATAGCTCTTCCTAGGAGGGCAGCCTGCTGCCTTCAGACTGAAACAACAGCATAACTTTTCCTAGTTCTCAAAACCTTGGGATTAGACAGGACCTAAATGATCAGTTCTCCTGAAGCTTCAATTTGGCAATTCACCTTGTAGATTTGGGAATTTTTAGAGTCCATAATCATATAAGCCAATTTCTTATAATTATATATTGCTATATATCATCCTATATAATAAAAGGCTAATATGCAAATTGTCCCCTCAGGAGTTAGACTGGGAGACCAGGAGTTCAATTGCTTGCTATGATGTGCTCTGATCACCAGGGGTGACATGAAACATGGCAGGTGAGCAGTGGCACACTGAAGGAGCAAGGGAAGGAGGAAGTGGGGAGTCAGGGAGGTGGGAAACCTGATTGGCCGATTTCTGGCCAGGTGAGGGATCGTACCCATGCACAAATTTCGTGCACCAGACTTCCAATTATCCTATATAATAAAAGGGTAATATGCAAATTGACTCTAACAGCAGAACTACTGGGAATGACTGGTCACTATGACACACACTGACCACCAGGGGGCAGATGCTCAATGCAGGAGCTTCCCCCTGGTGGTCAGTGCACTCCCACAGAGGGAGCTCTGTTCAGCCACAAGCTAGGCTGCCAGGCTGCCAGCACAACAGTGGTGGTGGGAGCCTCTCCTGCCTCCTTAGCAGCGCTATGGTGTCTGACTGCAGCTTAGGCCTACTCCTCGCTGGCAAGTGGACATCCCCTGAACTCTCCCAGGCTGCCAGAGGGATGTCTGACTGCCAGCTTAACCCTGATCCCCCAAGGAGCGAGTGTAAGCTAGCAGGTGGACATCCCCAGAGGGATCCCAGACTGGGAGAGGGCACAGGCCAGGCTCAGGGATCCCTTTGAGTGCACAAATTTTTGTGTACCAGGCCTCTAGTATATACAATAAAGTATAATTATATATTAATGATTGTATAGATACTATATACATATAATAAAGTATAATTATATATGTTAATGATTATATAGATATTAGAGGTCCGGTGCATGCAATGTGTGTACTGGAAAGGTGTCCCTCAGCCCAGCCTGCACCTTCTCCAATCTTGGACATCCCTCTCACAATCCAGAACTGCTGGCTCCCAACTGCTCGCCTGCCTGCCTGCCTGATCACCCCCTAACCACTCCCCTGCCAGCCCAATCGATGCCTAACTGCTTCCCTCCCAGCCTGATTGCCCCCAGCTGCCCTCCACTGCAGGCCTGGTCCCCTCCAACTGTCCTCTCCTGCAGGCCTGGTTGCCCCCAAATGCCCTCCCCTGCTGATCATCTTGTGGTGGCCATCTTGTGACCACATGGGGGAAGCCATCTTTGACCACATGGGGGCGGTCATCTTGTGCGAGGGCATGATGGTCAATATACATATTACCTCTTTGTTACATAGGACACACACATGCATAACACATACCCCACACACATATGCACATAGACAGTTTATTTGTTCTGTATCTCTGATGAAACCTAATATAAAACTAGAATACATTTCAAACTTAATAAAAATTAAAACAAAATGTATTTAAATATGTGAGCAGCAGACCAAATAGTTCATAGTTAAAATTTATAGGACTAAATATATAGTAAAAGGCAAGGCAGTCCTATAAATCCATCATATAAATATCTAATTTTGAAGCTAGCTCAAAAATCAAAAAACAAAAAAGGGAGAAATTGATAAGGAGTGAAAAGAAATTTTAAAAGTTGGTAATAAACAAATAAAATTAATAAAGCCAAAAATTGGATCTCTGAAAAGATAATAAAGAACAATAACAACAACAAACCAAGCGGAAATTACAAAAAAAATCCACACCAAAAAAATCCCCAGCAAACTATTAAGCCCTAGCTATCTTGTCGAGAAAGAAGAGAGAGAGAGAAAGAGAGAGAGAGAGAGAGAGAGAGAGAGAGAGAGAGAGAGAGAGAGAACTCCCACAGTAGGGAAAACTGTGAACTTTGAGTGGTGATGCATCATTAATTATAACAAATGTACCACTCTTCTTCAGGATATTAATAGTGGGATGCTGTGTATTTCAATCTGTATAGATAGTGAGAGATACTTACATTACATTATTTAGGATCATAATCATATATCAACCTTCTTGCAAAACAAAATCATCTAAAAACAATAGTTTAAAAACAATAGTTTAAACAAGCTGAAAGTTTAGATCTCATTCATGAGGTTCCCTGAAGGCATAGTCATCCAGGACTGATAAGACCACTCTGCAGTGGAGCCAAGGACCCTGGCTTCTATCCCCTCACTATTCCATAGGCCTTGGGTATTACTTTATTTTCATAGGCTGAAGTGACAGAATCTATTTTCTTTTTTTTTTTTAATTTTATCTTTATTGTTCAGATTATTACAGTTGTTCCTCTTTTTTCCCCCATAGCTCCCCTCCTCCCAATTTCCACCCCAACCTCTGACCTTGCCCCCCCCCATTGTCCTCATCCATAGGTGTACAATTATTGTCCAGTCTCTTCACGCATCCCCAACACCCTTAACCCCCGAAAATTGTCAGTCCACTCCCTTTCTATGCCTCTGATTCTATTCTATTCACCAGTTTATTCTGTTCATCAGATTTTTTATTCACTTGATTCTTAGATTGACTCGTTGATATATACTTGTTGTTCATAATTTTTACTTTCCTTTTTCTTCTTCCTCATTCTCAAAGGATACCTTTCAGCATTTCATATAATACTGGTTGGGTGGTGATGAACTCTTTTAGCTTTTTCTTGTCTGTGA
>PVJC01022391.1:0-27374 GCA_004026665.1 Murina feae | reverse complement strand
AACTCAGACCTGTCAAGGCAGCAAGGACATCTGTTTGACAGGAATAGTCATAGCTACTCTTTGTCCTAGTGGTTATCAGCCTGTAGTATGTTATGACTCTATTATCAAATGCACGTGGGGGGGGAATTGTATTAGACAAAAAATAATAGAACTAATATTGCTCCACAAGGCTAAAGAAGCTTGTGGGACAAGGGGGGGGCGGGGAATGAGGAGGAAGGCTGATTCTGCAAGGCCATTAAACCAAACAAAGCCCTGTCCCCTGGTAGGTAAGGCGAGGGAGCCTTGTTTTTGAGCCCTGTATCTGGGGGAAGAGTGGATGAGGGGAGTTCTCCCTTCAGGGCCTTGCGGGGAGGGAGTGTATTTGCAAATCAATGAACTCGAGGGGCACCTATAAAGCAAGGTTCTCGAGTGCTACCCCCACTCTGATTTGGATTAATCCCGGAGTCCGCGCGTGTATTAAAGCTGTGATTTCTCCACCTCTTCAAAGCATCGCTTAGTTTTTGTGGTCTTTCTGCAACATGACCACACTCCACTGTCCATCACCTAAGTGACAAACGCAGGTTTGGGCTAGCCATCTACTCAGGCTCAGAGTCAGGCAATAGAGCTACTGGAGAGTGGCTCCTCCATCACATCACCTGCCTTCATCTGAGGCTGAACACGGCCCTTCACTCTGGCTGCACATTGGAAACACCAAGGCGGATTTTGAAACTTCAGCCGCCTGATCTCTGCACCCAGGAATTAGGACTTAGTTGGTCTGGGGTCAGGCCTGGGCATTAGCACTTTTGAAAAACTCTGCAGGTCATTCTAATGGAAAAGTACCGACAGTAAAGAGAACTACTGGTGCACACAGAATAGGATTTAGAGCTTGAGGGAAGTGTAGTAGGCAGTCAGACAGACATGAGCAGAGTAGGAAGGATAGACCAAGTCACCAGGGCGAAAAGCCCCAGGTGCCTAGCAATGGGCAAAACCAGGCAGGACCTCACCCCCAGGTGACCTTTCCTCTCCTAGCCTATTGCTAGTCATGGGACTTAGACCCCCGATCTTCCATATCACTGGTCATGGGGTTCGTACCCTCCCCTGTCCTTCCCTCCCCTGGCCTGTCACTAGTCATGAGGTTTAGACCCCTTAGAGGAGGAACAGGGGGCGCGGGAATAGCCTCATAGATTCCCTTACAAGCTCTTTCTTGCACAACCACTCCCTTAGCATTAAGCTCTCAAGACAATGTAGTTGAGACCTGCATCAAATTATCTTAGGAACGAAGCCTTGGGTCTGTGGAACAGAGACAGAATTTTGGTCAAACTAGAGGTGACATCTGGGCTCCAGCTGGGTTTCAACTCCAGGCCCAGAAAAGCAGCAAGGCCAAGGCAGGTCATCAAGATCCACTTCAATGGCTAATGACTCATTGCTCTGGCGCCAACCGGTCAGTGGAGAACAGGACCCCAAGGGGACACACCTGGAAAGCTGGTGCATATTTATAGAGATCCTCCTGTGGGACTTCCCCTGGGCTCCCAGTCTTCAGAGTGCTGATAAAGGCCCTCAAGACAAAGGACTCAGAGGGCTCAGCACACTGAGTGTGCTGGCACCTTCCTCTACTCCTTCCTGCAGTCCCATTCTCTTCGTCTTTCTTTCTCCTGAGCTCAGAGAGCCCTTCGTTAGCCTCTGTAACTTGCTTCATGAGTCCACACAGCCCAGCTGACTCCTTGCTTTCATGGCTCCTTCTTCTACCTCTGTCACTTTCTAAATAAACTTTTGCTTGCATTCGAGTCTTGGCTCTGAATTCTTTCTTAGCCAAAACTCCAGGACCAAGGTTTCATATCGTGCTGTTGTTTCACAGCAGCAGAGGTAGCTGGGTTGAGGGCTCTGGCTCTGGCTCAGCTCTAGAACAAGAGTCAGGAGAAGAGAACACGCCTAAAATCACAGAGACTAAGCCCTAAGCAAGTTAGGTGACTTCTTCCAGATTCACCGTTTGCAGTCTATTCCAGATCTCTCCCCGCCAGCAACTGATAAAGCTGAGGTTCCTAGTGGATCCCCAGTGAGTTTTGGTTAAAGGGCTAGGCTGAACTGAGTTTAGGAGTTGAGGACAAAAAAAGAGACCACATACTAAATGTGACAAACTCAGGGAGGCCTGCGTGGTGGCTTATGAACTCAAACCTAAGTAACCACAAAGGATGGTCTGAAATCAAAACTTCCTAACTAAAAGCAAGTCATGGTGTTGGTCATGTTCTAGGCCAGTATCTTCCCTGACAAAGGTCCATCTGTACCTTAACTGAGCCTGTCTATTGTCTTTTTGCATCTACAATAACATACCTTTGGAATGTCAGAGTAATCCCCTTTTCCAGGACCCTCAGGGCATGATCTCTCACCAGGTGAAATGTGTTTCTCTGTTTTACTTTTTATCCAATCCCAGTGATTTGCCAGCTTCGCTTTCTCCTGCCTCCCTAATCTACCTCCAGTGGACTTCACATATCCCCCTTACATCTTCCCCTTACGTTATGAGGTAAGTAGTAAAACTGCTTTCTGGAGTATTTCCTCAATCGATTGAGATTTTGCTTCCCAGCAATTGTCCTCAGTTTGGTTCAAATAAAGTCATTAAATTCTCCACAGTTTTAAACGTTTCTTGCATCAACAGAGCGAAGGGTCCCACTGACCACACCTGGAAGAGTCAGGGACTTTATTTTAGTAACATCACTGCTCCCAGTAAAATTACATTTGGACTATTATTCTACGACATAAAACCCTCCAGGAGTCCCTTTTAGACGTTACAATAAGAGGAGGCTATAGGCCTGGGGTGCAGAGAAGATAAAACGAGCCATCTCAGAGCCTTCCTTTCTGAGCGAAGTGGGCCAAGTAAACTCTTTCCATAGAGTTAACCTGGAAAGAAAACCATCTGAAAACAGACCCTGTGGTTGATGTGACGAGCAGGGAGGGGACTGCACCTGGAACGAGGCGGAGGAGGTGAGCAATGCTAATGGCAAGGCAACGATCCATTAGCTCATGAAGTTGAGCACCTATTGGGTCTGCTACCAACTGGATCCAAGGGAGAGCTCTTCAGGGACACCCAGTGGCTATCAGTCCCCTGATAAAGCTGTGTGAGGCTGCCAGTGGTTTCCATGAGCAGGTGTCACCTAACATAGCTCAGTAGCATTTCCATACAAGCAGCCCATACCCTGCCCCAGGCAACCTCCCAGCCAGGGCCTTTGCTTCCCCAGGACCTGCAGTGCCCTGGAGCCAGTGAGGATGGAGGGGGGATTCTGAGACTGAGTTTTGAGTAGGGAATAAATAAACCAACCATCTCATCCTACGCTTTCTCCCTACTAACATGTTGTACCTCACCGTCCTGCTGTTGCTAGGACAGTATAAAGAATCTTATATTCATTCATGTAAAATATTTATCAAGTGTCTACTTTGGGTAGCAGACTTTTTTTAGGTCCTGAGTTGGAGCAGTGAGCATAACAGACGAGCTTCTGTCTTCGTATTGAATCTATTCTGGTGGGAGACAGGAAATGAGCAACTATACCAATAAATAAATAAAATATCAGCGAGCTTAAAAGTTATGAGGAAAGCAGTACAGGGCAACCCGAGATTCAAGAAGCACCCAGCACAAGCAACAATAGAAAAATAGATAAATTGGACTTTATCAAAATTTAAAACTTTTGTGTTGCCATGGAAGTGATGCAGTGGAAAAGATACATAACCCATTTTTTTTCTTTAAGGGCCAAGGATCGGAATAGATATTTTCCCAAAGAAAATATACAAATGATCAATAAGCACAAGAAAAGTTGTTCAGCATCGTTAGCCATCAGTCAAATGCGAGTCAACACTACCATATGATACCACTTCACACATGCTAGGATGGCTGTAATAAAAAAGACAGATGAGGACAAGTATAGGCAAGGATGCTGCTGACGAGAATGTAAAATGACGCGGCGACATTGGAAACAGTCTGGCAGTTCCCCAAAACTTAAGCATGGAGTTACCGTATGACCCAGCAGAGCCATTCGATGTATATAATCAAGAGAAATGAAAATATATGTCCACCCAAAGGTGAGTATGTGAATGTGCATAGCAGCATCATTCATAATAGTCTAAAGTGGAAACAAACCAGATGTTCACCAACTGGTGAGTGGATAAATAAAAGTGGTACAGCCACACCATGGAATATTATGTGGCAATAAAGAGGAAAGAAGCACTGGCACATGCTGTACAACATGGATGAACCTTGAAAACACCATGCGGGGTGAAGGAAGCCAGATGCCAAAAGGTGCACATTGTACAATTGCATGTACATGGAATGTTCAGAAGAGGCCAGTCTCCTGAGCCAGAAAGCGGATTAGTGGTCCCCAGGGGATAGATAGCAGGTGGAGCGGGGAGGGGAGTGACTGCTAATGGGTCCAGGGTTTTTTAGTGGGAGGGTGATAAACATGTTCTAAAATTGATTGTGGTGAGAGAAGCACAACTTTGTGAATATATTAAACATCATTGAGTATACCAAAAACAGGTGAAATGTGTGGTATGTGAACTGATATTTTATTTATAAAAAGGAAGAGGAGGAGGGGATGAGGGAGAGAGGGAAAGTACTGGTCTCTGCCACCAGCTGTAGAAGAATTAAGGATTTGGGGGAGGCACTCCGTGCAGAGAGAACAAATAATGTAAGTACCCTACCTTTTTCTTCAATATTTTATGGTATAATAACAAGACTATGGGTTTGGGGCAGGTACATTAGACAACACCCTGACTTAGACTCTGGCCTCCAGAGTGCAGAGAGACGTATGGCAAAATATTTCTGTTGCCATAAATCTCCCAGTTTGTGATCATCTGTTATGGCAGCCACAGGAAACTAATAGCGTACCTAGTAGATTGTGTATAAATAAATATTGATTAATTGAGGATGTTAACCACAAAGGCCACCAGGACACAGAAGGAAGAGAAGGAGGACTGTAATTAGTGACTCTGAATACCCACTATGCACAAGACACTGTCCTAGGTACTTACACAGATACCACCTTCCTACCGATGGAGCAAGTCAGGATGGTTGACTGCACATTCTTCGGAGTCAGAGCCAAGTTCAAGCTCTGCTCCCATCACTTTTAAATGTGACACCAGGCCACCAGTGTAACCTGTGTGTGTATCAGTTTTTTCATCTCTAAAATGGGGTTGTGAAGAGCAACGAGATTTAGAGTTTATATTTAAGATAAATCATTTATCTGAATAAATAAGCAGCGGGCCTCAAAGGACTAACAATTCCACAGAAGGTGAGCTCTGCATAGATTTTCAGGGGTTGAACTGTGACATGCCTACGCATGAGTTTCTTCATGTTTATTTTGTTTTCTGGGCTCCTTAACTAACTTCATGTCTTTCACCAAAAGTGGGAACTTTTCAGCTACTATTTATTCAAATATTTTTTTCTATCTGTTAAAATTGCTTTAGCAATTATGTATATACCAGGGGCCCAGTGCACAAAAATTGGGGCACTCAGGGTGTCCCTCACAGTCTGTGACCCCTCAGGGGATGTCCACCTGCTGGCGTGCCTGGCCAGCCTGGGTGAGGGGCTGATGGCTGTTTGCAGGCTGGCCAAGCTCCCCAGTGGGGACCCTCACCCCATGGGGCTGATGGCTGGGTGAGGGGCTGAGGGCCATTTTCAAGTTGCCCACAGTCCCTTCAGGGTTTAGGTCCCTACTGAGGTGCCTGGCCAACCCGGGTGAGGGGCTAAGTATGTATTTTCAGGCTGCCCACAGCTCCCATTGACCCAACATCCCAGTGAGGCTGGCTGGAATCAGGTTTCTGGAGTTTATTTATCTTCTATAATTGAAACTTTGTTGCCTTGAGTGGAGGCCATAGCCGGCCTAGGCAGACAGTTTCTTCCGTCACTGGTGCAATGGAAGCCTCCTGTTTGCTCTAGCTCCATGGCTGCTGGCTGCCATCTTGGCTGGGTTAATTTGCATACAGCTGCTCTGATTGGCTGGTGGGTGTGGCTTAGCTGGTGGTCATGGCTTAGGTATAATGGTGTGAGGGTCAATTTGCATATTACTCTTTTATTAGATTAGATTAGGTATCTTAATTTCCCCCCACAGATCTTTGTACATTTTTCTGCTATTTTTCTTTCCAGTCTTCATTCTGTATAATTTCTATTGATCTGCCTTCAAGTTTACTTTTACTGACTTTCCTATGTCATCTCCATTCTGCTATTAACACTGTCCAATACATTTTAAATTTCAGAACTATATTTTTTAGTTCTAAAATTTCCAGCTGGCCCTTTTTATATTTTCTATTTCTATAGAGATATTCTATATTTTTATTCCTTATGAGCATATTTTCCTTGACCTTGTAGAACATGGTTATACTGTTTTAAAGTCTGATAATTTTAACATTGAGACATCTCAGGGCTGGTCTCTCTGATTGTCTTTTTTCCTGAGAATGGGTCATATTTTCTTTATTCTTCACATATTGGATAGTTTTGGGATGCATCCTGGACATTGTGAATTCTATTCTGTGAATTCTGTTACATTCCCCTGAGGAGTGTTGATGTTATAACCTGCATTAAGTTGGTGAGGAGGCAGTAACTCAAGCCTCAGTTTCACTATTTTATACTTAAGCTGGGGTTGCTGCCAACAGTCAGCCACTTGGGTAGAATCTGGACAGAGAATTGAGGGCCCTCCTTCTCGAGTTCTCCCCTTTTTGAGAGTGTCTCCTCACTCTTTAGCAGCCATAGTTGTTCCAGGTCCCATTCCTCTGCTCCTTTGGTCAGAAAACCAGTGTTTTTTTTCATGGTTTTAGATTCCCTAAGTCATTAGGGCAAGGACCCCCCAAATGACATGGTGTTTTCCAAATGTAGACTCCCCTCCTCTCTTGCCTTGGTTCATACTACAGACCCCTCAGGTGGTTGTATGGGGTGTTTTTGCCCAGAGAGTATAGCTGTTACCCGTAAGGAGAGTTAGTCTACTGGAGCCTGCTCCTTTATCTGGGAGTAGAATGCTGCATTAGGGATAGGTGAGAAACATAAGAAGACTTAGATAATGTCTGGCCCAAAGGAATCCTCAACAATAATCACTATTGATTATTCTCATCATAAATTGTGTGAGGTAAGCACTATTATTTCTATTATTATTATTATTATTATTATTATTATTACTACTAAAGGCCCAGTGCACAAAAATTTGTGCACCCAGCAGGTCCCTCAGCCCAGCCTGTGCCCTTTCACAGTCTGGGACTCCTCAGGGGATGTACACTTGCTGGCTTAGGCCTGCTCCCTAGGCGATTGGGTCCAAGCTGGCAGTCAGACATCCCTCTGGCAGACCAGGAGCCCTTAGGGGATGTCCCTTGCCAGCAGGAAGCAGGCCTAAGCTGCAGTCAGACATCCTTAGCACTGCTGAGGAGGCAGGAGAGGCTCCCACCACCACCGCTATACTGGGCAGCCATCAGCCTGGCTTGTGGCTGAGCAGAACTCCCACTGTGGGAGGGCACTGACCACCAGGAGCAGCTCCTGCATTGAGCATCTGCCTCCTGGTTGTCAGTGTGTGTCATAGTGACCAGTCATTCCCAGTGGTTCTGTTTGTTAGGGTCAATTTGCATAATACCCTTTTATTATATAGGATAGAGGCCTGGCGCATGGGTGGGGGCTGGCTGGTTTGCCCTGAAGCATGTCCCAGATCAGGGTGGGGTCCCCATGGGGTGCCTGGCCAGCCTGGATGAGGGGATGAGGGCCATTTTCAGGCTGACCACAGCCCCTTCAGCATGGGGGGTCCTGCTGGGGTGCCTGGCCAACCTGGGGGAGGGGATGATGGCTGTTTGCAGGCTGGCTAAGCCCCAAAGCAGGGACCCTCACCCCATGAGGGTGGGGCCATCCTGGGTGAGGAGCTGATGGCTGTTTGCTGGCTGGCCACAGCCCCCAGCAACCCAAGCTCCCAGTGAGACTGGCTGGAAACAAGTGTCTGGAGTTTATTTATCTTCTATAACTGAAATTTTGTTGCCTTGAGTGGAGGCCACAGCTGGCCTAGGCAGGCGGGAACCTTAGCTTCCTCCATTGCAGGGGCAAGCAAACCTCCTGTTTGCTCTAGCTCCATGGCTCTTGGCCACCATCTTGGTTGGGTTAATTTGCATATAGTTGCTCTGATTGGCTGGTGGGCATGGCTTGGGATGTAGCAGAGTGATGCAATTAGTATATTACTCTTTTATTAGATTAGATTATTATTATTATTATTGGTGAGGGCTCAGGGTAGTTAAGTAACTTATCCAGTATCTTACAGCTAGTAATTGGAGCTTTAGCAAATGGAGTGAGTTTCAATTTGGAGTTTTGGCTGGATATTTCCAACCCTGTTCTGCCTTGAATTTTGAATGACCTTAAATGACCCTGAAATCTAAGCTTCACTGAATTCCATCTGGAAATGGGGATTCATAATTGTGCTTCTGGGCTCCTGCTCCTGCTTCTCTAGAGGAGGAATAGACTTGAAGAAGTGACTGGAGTGTCAGGCTCTGCTTCCACTTGAGAGCAGACACGCGAACCTCGGGCCTCTGCAAGGCCACCTTGAAGACACTCAGCTCCTCCCTTTATTAACAAGGCGTCACTGATCAGTAACCTTCCCTTCGTGTCTCAGTTTCTTCATCTGAAAATTGTATATTGTGATTCCTAACCCCCAGACTGGGAGAGAATGCAGTGAGAAAGCTGGCTTTCACAGGCCTGACTTTCTCTTCTGCAAATGGCAGGAAACAGAATGAAATGAGCTGACTTGGAACAGTGGGCTCTGTACACAGTCCAAAGAGAGAGGAAGCCATGTCATTGGCACAGAGGGGACCAGGAGTTTCTCTCTGTGTTTGCCCTGATGCAGTTCTTCTTTTCAGAAGGCAGGGAGGGGGGTGGGGGAGGCTCCTATGGCCTGGGGAGGGCAGGCCCAGACAGTGAGCCTTTATACAGGCATCTTCCCGGCCGCACGCACCACCACTCGCTCCCAGAGTGGCCTCGGGCTTCTGCAAACCTTTGGGCAGCTGACAAGGCTGCGCACAGTTCCGAAAAGTGGCTTATTATTAGTTGATGCTTCATTTTTGTTTTAAATTTTCTCCTCCTCAGGAAGGAAGAATCTCCACATCTGCTACTAGGCTCTTACCATGCAAAGAGGTTTGTGACCCCTTGGTCTCTCCGGGGATCAGCCCGCATAAACAGAATTATGTGTTTGCCATCCTTTGGACTTACATTTGGAAATATTGGTTCATCTCAGGCTTATCACATAGGTTTGATGATCTCCATTTACCGCATAAGGAAACTGAGTCAGGGAGGTAGGGACTGGAGCGAGTCCCCCAGCTTCTCAGTGCAGAGCGCCGAGGCCCATGGGGAGGTAGGTGGCTGCAGCTCGGTGGACATCACTTCTCTAGACTCTGTCTCGGTTTTTACCTGTAATTTCTCAGCTGCAGTCCCAATTAGAGACTTAATCTTATGTTTTCTCAGAGATTTTCTCCTTGGGACATTTTTATCTGGAGTTGGAGGGCGAGGAGCGGATGTGAGCATCTGTTTCAGTGTGGGGATGACACTAAATGTCTGGGGCTGCACGAGAGGAGACTGGCAGTAACCTGTGTGTCAGGGCTGTGTGTGCTCACCATATCATCGCTGGCAGTATCACAGCTGCCTCCTTCCCAGCACGATTCTTCCCTGTCCCCATGTGCCCAGAGACATAAACCAGGGGACACAGCCAGCCAGGCAGGCAGCGCTCCTAGGAGTTGGAGTGAAAATCCCCAGGGCTCCGCCAGAGGGTTTGTCTGGAGGCCACGAGCCACGCTGTTTGGGGACAGCTGTCCAGGTGAGGGAGGTGCTATGCATTTGGAGAATGAAGTTATTTGGCAGCAGTGATGGCGTGTGATGTGAGTGGCAGATGTCTGTTTTCGCACCGGGCATTATGCCCTCGTGTCTCTTGGTTTCCAAGCAAACGTGTGGAGAGAGATGAGTGTGAGGAAACACCACTTCCCTATAGGGAAGATGACATTATTCTAAGTGGGCGCCGGGCTGCCGGGAGGGTCTCTGCACCTGAAGCTGATTCCCGCCTCTGTCTCTCTGCAAACCTTACCATTTTCCTCTCTGACCTCGTTGTCCACGGCAGCTCAGAAGCCAATGGGCACTGAAGGGTCCCCCTCGCCAGCCTTGTCTCCCGGCGTGAATCTGGGGCATGGAAGCTGCCCTCATTGCTGCAGCATCAGCCCTGGTCTGGTCCAGAGGACAGGCTGTGTGATGGGCTCTTCTGGACACAGCTGCATCCACAAAGGACAACGGCCAATGAGAATCAGATGCTGTTGCAACCTCTAGTCAGGCACATGCGCTGTACCCAGCACACATCTCCACCTGCCCGGCTGCAGTGCATGGCCAGCCCGACGGCCCACGGTCACTCCTTGGAGTTTATAGTGTCTGACCAACGAGATAAAACTACCCAAGCAGAGCCCGTGTGAAGCTCAGAGATGCACAAAGTGAACTTGCTGCTTTGGCCTCATAGAAACTAACGAAGGAGAAAGGGCCACACACACCTGTGACCTTCATCATGCATGGCCACTGCTCTTGGAAAACATGACCCAGCCGTTATCCTTGACTTTGGCCTCACGTGGTTAGCACTTCTCCCTTCTGAGGAAGAGTGAGGCGGGGACAGAAGGGAGTGTCCGCCCTTGCTTCCCACCGGAGCAAGCATTTCCCCCCACGCTCTGACCCCCTCTGTCAGGTCCCCATCGACATCATCAGAAATCAGGAGAAAAGTCTGCACAAGCCGAGCCAGGAGTGAGAGGGGTGTCCCCCAGAGAGAGCACCAAAGGCTGCCAAGTGAAAGGGTGCACAGGAGGTTCCCACCTCTCCTTCCTCAAGTTACCTGGGCAGCCATCCCCAGCCACCTAGGGCAGGGCCCCGGCTGGAGGGCACCTGAGAGCCAGGACCCCTGATCCCCTCTCACTGCCCTCGGACTTTGGGACTTCAGGAGGCCCCTGCGAGTGAGTGGAGGTTCAGCAACAGGAGAGAATCCAGCTGTTACCATGTCGTGTGTGTGGAATGAACACGGGACAGAGAAGATCTATACTTCCAGTCCAAACACACGGAGGTGGTCAATAAAATGCTTTGAAAGTATAGGTACATAGATGTAGGACAAATAAGCAAAAGTAAACAACAAAAATCCCTCCCCCAACCCCCTTCAGAAGACTTCCATGGACCAAAGTGCAGGGGAAGCCACAGAGTTCAGTGGAGGCCACGCCACACCCTGGGACGGGATAGAGACACCGCTTCCTGCAGGAAATCAGCATGGATACCTCCTACCCCCAACCCCCACCCCCCTATTCTCCCGGCACGGAGCCAGGCACCAGGCAGCACCACAGAGGATGGGCTGGCCTTTGGCACCAGCCCTCCTGGTTTCCAACAACGGGCTGTTCCTCAGTTTCCTCGTCTTTAAAATGGGGATACTGATAGCATCTTCAAGTTTTTATTTTATGGAGATTAAGTGAATTCACTATAAGGTCTTTGCACCTACTGGGACCATCCTGTGTTTGTAAGTGTGGCCTATTTTTAGGGGAAAAGCTGGGAAAGCTCTCCCGCCCGTTGAGGGTGTGTCAAGAAATGATGTGCCTTCGGCAGAGGGGGAGGTGGAGCCTGGGACCTGGAACTGCACTGTGTGCTCTCAGCGTGTCCGTGCTGGTTCCTAGTGCTCACCACCCGAGATTTCAAAGAGCGCAAAGTCATTCAGAATGAGCGGCAGTCGATCTCCAGGACCCATCGCCGTGCGTGCCTCAAACTTTTACCCATTTGACCAACATCTCCCCATGTAACGTAGAGCAATGTGACCATCGTTAACACTAAGATGTGAAGAGAGTAGATCTAAGTGTTCTCACCACGAAGAGGAAAGAAGACGGTAACTATGTGAGGTGGCGGGTGCAGCTTGCTTGGAGTGGTTATTTCACAGTGCTTACGTATATCAGAATTATCAAGCTGTGCCCTGGCCAGTTTGGCTCAGTGGATGGAGCATTGGCCTGAAGACGGAATGGTCCCGGGTTCAATTCTGGTCAAGGGCACATACCATGGTTGTGGGTTCGATCCCTAGCCTGCTTGGGGCACGTGGGGGGGGGGTAGCCAATCAATGTGTCTCTCTCTCACATTGATGTTTCTCTCTGTCTCCCTGCCTCCCTTCCACTCTCTCTAAAAGTCAGTGGGAAAATATCCTCAGGTGAGGATTCACTAAATATCAAGTTGTGCATCTTAAATATGTACAATGACTGCGAGTGACTGGCAGAGTTAGGTGCTCAGTACATGCCTGTCAGTGAAGAATGAGCGAAGGAGTGAATGAGCTGACCCACCTGGCAAACAAGCACAGGGGCGTCTTCCTCTCTCCTGCCCATCTTTCCCCACCTGTCCTTGTTCCCTCCGTCCCCGCTCACACACATGTGCACTCACTGCACTGGTATTTATCGGGCAATGACTCCATGAAGACACTGTGCTAGGATTTGTGGATGACACCAAGGTGCATAATACAACACAGGAACCTGGCCCTCAAGGAGGACATAGCCTGGGAGGCTCCGAGGGGTACCCAGAAAAACCTCACTTGTGTTCAGCACGTGACAGTTTTTGATTGAGTGGCCTGTTATTCCCAAGAGTTCCTATAAGACATAGGACACCATCAAAAGAATTTCAAAGTTGGCAATAACAAAATAGCATTCAGGATGCAGTGTCTGAAAAAGAAACCTTCGCACACAGGGCTTGTTCAAACCACCCACTTTGCAAAGGAGTTTGGAAGAAGTAGGTCAGTTTGCAGAGTTAGCTGCCATAGACTCTGCCAGCAGCTGCCTTCGCTGGAGCCTGTGTTTTCTAGGGAAGATCACAGATGGGACCTCTTTAGAATATTCCATAGAGTGATGCCTGCTACTGAATTTTTAAAAGATTGTTTTAGTAGATGTTTCCATACTGACTTACTGAGAAATAGGTCGCTTCTCCTACAAAATCTGATGGTGTCTGATTGCATATGCAAACTTTCTTTTCCATGTGACCCTGGACTTTCAGTAAAATCTACTCTGCAGCCGGCTGAAGAATCGGCTACACAAATCAGTGCTGGTAGGTTGTAGAGGACACCGCTTCTCCTCCCACGGTGGTCTGCTGGCTTGTTAAGTGTATGTTTATAGCAGAACAGAACATCCTGCCTGTTTTCCGTTTTCCTGGTGGAGAAGGCCATGGTCTAAAATAGGGGCTACAAAATGATAGTGCCTGAGACCACAGCCTGTTTTTGTAAATGAAGTTTTACTGGCCACACCCACACTCTTCCATTTCCATACTGTCTACAGGAGAGCTGAGTAGCTGTGACTGAGACTCCAAGGCCTGCAAAGCCTAAAATACTCACATCTGGTTTTCCATAGAGAACCCTTGCTCCCTTGATGGAGAAGGCTCAATGGTTCAGATGTGTCCTCTGGCTCCTGGGATGGTTGGACTTCCAGAATATGCCTAGGGATGGTGGAAAGAATAGTGTGCGCTGACAACTCACACTTGCTTCTCCCTTTTTGTGTCTTTTAAAAAATATATATATATTATTGATTTTTCACAGAGAGGAAGAGAGAGGGATGGAGGGTTAGAAACATCGATGAGAGAGAAACATCCATCAGCTGCCTCCTGCACACTCCCCACTGGGGATGTGCCTGCAACCAAGGTACATGCCCTTGACCAGAATCGAACCTGGGACCCTTCATTCCACAGACCGACGCTCTATCCACTGAGCCAAACCAGTGAGAGCTCTTTTTTTAAAAATATATTTTTATTGACCCCAGGGAGGAAGGGAGAGGGAAAGAGAGAGAGAAACATTAATGATTGAGCCTACAACTGGGCATTGACCAGGAACTGAACTGTGACTCCCTGGTCCACATGTGGATGCCCAAGCACTGAGCCATGCCGGCCGGGCTGCCTCTCCCTTTTCTATCTGAAGTGCTATAAAGACGCTAGAGGGTATCAAAGTCTGCTCCATCTGAGGAGGATGCATTTTTATCTTGTTGAAGGTACAGGTGAAATAAAACGGGCCCATCAATAACCATCATATAAAGACCAAAGTCTTAAGAGAGAGACAGAGAGGAGTACTCTGGGAGCTCAGTGTGGAAAAACTACTTCGACTTAGGGGAACAGAGAAAGCGATACAGAAAAAGGATTCAATCCAGGCTTTGGAACATGGGGAGAATCTGAACTAGAACCTTATGAAAGGGATCAAAATCACAGATCACATGTGGGAAAACCATCCCGGCATTGGGCTTCTACATCCACCTCTCTGTGCATCTCGTGGAAATTTATGAATTTTCTGCTAAGTCACAGGCGTGGCAAATGGAGACCCAAAGCCAGCAGTCCAACTCTTTTCTCCGATTTCGAAGTCCTATCTAAGATAACCCAAGGAGTATGCAGAGAGACCTGCAGGGAAAATAAGGGAGATGGAATTCGTGCACCACACACTTCGCGAGTGTCTCTGAGAGAGAGAGAGAGAGAGAGCTGGCTGGGTGAGGGTGTGGTGGCTGGTGAAACATCTCTCCGGGGTGTGTCTGTGAAGGCGCTCCTGGGGGGATGAGCAGGTGGGTGGGTTGATGGAGTAAAGAGGATCCCTCACCCCCTTGGGAGCATCATCCCATCCACTGAGGCCCCAGGGAGCAAACAGGCAAAGGAAGGGTGAACTTGCTCTCCTCTTGAGCTGGACGTCCATCTTTTTTGGCCCTGGTGCCAAGGCTCCTGGAACTTGTACCATCAGCTCCCTGGTTCTCAGGCCTCAGACTTGGACTGAGTTCCACCTCCAGCTCTCCTGGGTCTTCAACTTGTGACAGTATATTGTGCAACTTCTCAGCTTTCATAACCATGTGAACCAATTCTTACATAATAGGACACTGGAAAGCAATGGGTCATCTCCGTGACAACACGGTTTGCCCTGAGTGAGTGGCAGTTTCACTTGGAAGGTCAGTAGAGTCAGTGTCCATGGAAGCAGAGGTTAAGTTTCATACAATCCTAGATAATAAAAGGCTAATATGCAAATTGTCCCCTTGACCTGGAGTTTGACAAGGAGTTCAACGAGGGGATGGGGCTGGCCGACCAACCACCTGCAACCCCTCTCCCCAGCAGGCACCACCCCCAATTGTCTCCCCTTCCCCCGAATCGGGGCAGACCAGCCAGACCCCACCCATGCACAAATTCATGCACCGGACCTCTAGTATAAAATAAACTGGTGCCCAGCTCAGTAGCTTTACCAAATACAAAGGAAAAGCCAGCCCAGCCAGTGTAGTTCAGCGGTTGAGCATCGATCTATGAACCAGGAGGTCACGGTTCAATTCTGGTTCAGGGCACATGTCTGGGTTGTAGGCTTGATCCCCAGTGTGATGTATGCAGGAGGCAGCCAATCAATGACTCTCTCTCATCATTGATTCTTCTCTCTCTCTCTCTCTCTCTCTCTCTCTCTCTCTCTCTCTCTCTCAAATCAGTAAAAATATATTTTAAAAACCACACCAAACAAACAAAGGAAAAAACAGGCAAAGACGTCCTATAGCACCTGGATTCCTATCAACCCCACCTGGGAACACAGTCTGGAGGATCCATAACTGATCATAAAAGCACCATCATGCTAGGGCGGCATCCGGGCCCACCGTGGACTTGAGGAACCCCCTCGTACTGTCTCGCATAGATATCAGGCAAGGATAGAAACAACTTCAAAGCTTCTAAAAAGCAGGAAACAGAAACCAACCTGTGTCCCATGTACAGCGATTTCAACATAAAGGAGGAAAGGAAATATGGGATTAAAAAAAGGTATCTTAGAAAAATAGATGCACATTTCAGATAATGTGTTCCCCAGTCTCTGTGAAGTGCAAGTGGAAAGATAGCTACTGTAGCCCATGCAGCCGGGATGAGGAGCTGCAGCCTGGGATAGAAGGGAAGTATGAGGAAGCCAGTAATGGCAGTGCGGGATTTTAAATTACATTAGAAAATGAACCAGTGGTGTGTGTTCATAAACATAAACAGAGGGGGAGGGGAGCTCTAGAATTCAGAATACCAGGAAAGGCAAAGAAGCCAGGAGTGAGGATGTTACAGCCTATGTCTGGAGGACAGAGGATGGAGAGTCATGATATGAAAAATTGGTTGTTGGGAGAATGAGAAAGGAGTAAAAATTATTTTCAAATAATTTTTGATATCAAAGGCAAAATTGAGTATAGCCTCCTGAACTAAAGAAAGAAGCAAAGCTACTGGTGTACAGGGTTCCACTAGTTGTGGGCAAATTTAACAGAATGAAACACTCTGGTATAACCATATTTAATTTAGGGATAAAGAAAATTCTATGAGCATAAAGTTTGTATGAAATCGTGACAGGTCATTAGTGTGGCAGTTTTGATTGGCGCCTCATTTTCCTTTTCCCTTTCCTCATTCTTGAAGAACTCTGCCCAGGCTTAGGAGCTCATAAAAATACCGTATAAACACTTTCCTCCTGTTTAGTCTTGCGGCATCTAAATCCCATTTATGCATCCGCAAGTACTTACTTACCACCTACTCTGTGCCACGTACTGTTCCAGGCCCTGCAGGTGTATCAGCAAACAGAAGAGACCAGGTTTCTACTCACATAAATGCATATCCTAGTGGGGGAGGAGCGTGATGGACGAGTCTGCTTATGTTGAGCATCGTGAGTTCTGTGGGAGAAAGGAAGGAATGGAGACTGGCAGGGACTCTTGTCGGATGAGTCGGCATTTGCACAGAAACCCAAATGGATTGAGGAAGCCACCCAGCAGATGCCTCGTGTGGGAGGGAACTGTGAGTGGGAATGACTCGCACTGGAAATGTGTCTGTTTGGAGTGTTTGAGGAGGAGCCGAGGCCTGTTTGGCTGAAGCGGAGTGAGGGGTGTGCTCAGGATGGGAACTGGGACTGGTAGGTCCTGGGGGTTAGACCGCCTGGGCTTTGTGGCTCTGAGTGAGATGATGGGGACCAGCTGTGGCATTTTGAACAGAGGACTGACACGATCTGACTTACAGTTTAAAGGAGTCCCCCTGGCTGCTGTGAAAGGGACCAGGGGAGGCAGGCAAGGGAGAAGCAAGGAGATGGAAAGGAGCTGCTGCAAAAGTCCCCGGGGGAGACAGTGATGGATTGAAGCTGCTGGCATCTTCCCAAACCCCCAGCTACAGGCAGGTGCATAGCTCCTGGCAAATCCCCAGTTGCCATTCAGCTGCTTCCTGAAGGAGCCCTCTTCTCCGAGGTGACACCCTCCTCTGTCCCCACTGCAGGTGCCACCATCCTGAGACTTAGGGCAGCAAATGTGTCAAATGTGGCTACCAGATCCCTTCTATCTTCACCCCTGGAGCTTTTCTCGTGGAGAGAACACCTCCACAAGTTCATCCACCTCCGTTCTCTCAGGGCTGCCCCTCTGTCCGCATGCAGAAATGTGTCGGGAGGTCCTGGAAGGATGGCTGAGCAGTTCTCTGATGGTTACAGCTGCCCCACCCCACCTTTGAGCAGGAAAACACTGGTTGTGTTCCTTTTTCTGCGTTCTTACTTTCGGGAATCAACATAAACAGAAACCCAAGCAGGCTTCATTTTTTCTTTATTAATCCTGATCCCTTTCCCTATAATTGAATTAAATTCCCCCCAGATGTGGGCATTATAATTGTGTCCATTTTATTTTTCTGCTGTAAATATTCACAGTTGTTTGAGAAAGGGAAGCGGAGCCTTACACCTGAAGCTTTAGCCATAGAGATGTTCCAACATCTGTGATATATGGCTCCTAAAAATTAGGAAATATAATAGTTCTCTGAGATTTAAATTAATAAAGGTTATTATAAGAATTTTTAAAAAAGTACCAAGTAAGAGAGCAGAGGCTAGCCCACTGCCACCAGGAGAAGACCAGATGACAGGAATCATCATTGTCACAAGCATTTCCACAAAGAATGTGTCTTCAGAACAAGAACCAGATATGATGACATTACGTAAGAAACACTGTTTGCAGGCCCCTAGAATTATAACAAAACCTAAATTTTCTACAAACTCACGGGGAACGAAGCTGCTGTGTAGAACGTTGCTTTGCTCTGGAGGTGGACTGTGCTTTGTATGTGGCACTGTTTTGTTTTGTGTACGTCTGAATGTTATACAGCAATCACAGCTTCAAACTCAAGGTCATGGGCGAGAGAGGAGCCCAAGTGAGTGCAGAATGGAAAACAAATGAGGGGAGTTTAAGTCTGTTTCTGTCCCTTTTGATTTGGCATTTTTATATCTTATCATAACAGAAACACTCTCAAAGAATTATTCTTTCAATTCCTGCAGGACAAATAATGTTGTTGTCCATCTAAAGCCTGTTAACTCCATAAGTATTATTTTCATTGGAATTTATGTTCACAATGCATTTTTTGAAACATTTACATTGTGTTTGAACTTAAAACAAAATAATTCAGTTACAGCAAAATATACTTTACATTGTCCTAGAGTTCTTGCCAACACAGTAAAACAAGAAAATAGAAATCATCAGTATGCATATTGAAAAAGCAGAGACAAAGTTATTATTTTTAAGTGATAGAAAAATCTTTCTCAAAACCCATTTAAAGAAACTTAAAAACAGCTAAGATTAATATGAAAGTTTAATAATGTCCCTAAACACAAGGGAAATATAAAAAAATTAATAATTAAAAAACCCCAGCCATTTATTCAGCTCGAGTCTGTAGACTGGCAGCATGGGCTGGGCTCGGCAGGCCATCCTGGGTCAGCTGGACTGCCTCTTGTGTCTGTAGTCAGCTTCCAGACCAGTTGGGGGTCTAAGATCTTTTTTTTATTTTTAATTAATTAATTATTTTAAAATTTTCAGTTAGAGTTGACATTCAATATTATTTCATATTTTATAGTTTCAGGGGAACAGCATATTGGTTAGACCTTGTGTAGTTTAAAAAGTGATTCCCACCCTAACTGGTTTGGCTCAGTGCATAGAGCATTGACCTGCGGACTGAAAGGTCCCAGGTTCGATTCTGGTCAAGGGCATGTACCTTGGTTGCGGGCATATCCCCGGTGGGAGGTGTGCAGGAGGCAGCTGATCGAGGTTTCTATCTTATCGATGTTTCTAACTCTCTATCCCTCTCCCTTCCTCTCTGTAAAAAAAATCAATAAAATATATTTAAAAAAAAAATGATTCCCCAGTAAGTCTGGTACCCACCTGGTACTATACACAGTTATTACAATATTATTGACTATAATTGCTATCCTGTACTTTCCATCCCCCTGACTGTTCTATAACTACCCTTTTTTCACCCAACAACTTTCTTATATGCCTCAGGGGGAAATTAAGAAAATTGAGTGGATTTAAAATGTGCCATTCATATAATGATGTAAAAATAAAATGTCTGGTAGTAAACTTAACAAATAAGAGAGGAATTCTTCTGAAGAAAAATAAAAACTTGACGGGAAGATGTGAAAATTTAAATAGACTCAAATAAATAATAACAACACCTATCATGTTCTTGGGGGAAAAAAAATTAAAAAAGTAGATTCCCAGAAAGATTTCTATCTGATTTCCTGAAGTTAACCTTAAGTTTAGGGATGTCTCAATATAAATAACAAAAGTAGTTTTTAGCGTTTCTTCTAATTCTCTGATCCAATCTTCAGCTTCCCCTAATATACTGTGTATTCCTTCCAATGCGTTCTTTATTTGTGCTGTCATCCTATATTTCTGTTTTCATAGTTACTCTATCTTTTCTCATGTAGTTGAGCATCTTTACCATCATTATTCTGAACTCTATATTAGAAAAATTTCTCATCTCCATTTCATTTATCTCTTCTTCTGGAGAATTTTCTTGTTCTTTCATTTGAGGGTTATTTCTTCTCATTTTGCTGTCAGTTTGGATTTGTGACTATGTATTAGGTAGATCTGCTACACCTCTCAATCTCTAGTGCAGGACAGTGTCAAACACTGATTCTGACTAATTAGATCAGGCAAAGACTCAAAGCTCCCAGAGACTGCTTCTGCCTGCAGACTGACTGGATTCAGTCTTGAGTATCCCACAGGCAATCATCCACAGGTGTGGAGAGAGTTTTTCCAACAGGCTGGGGAGATTGCTTCTGCCTGGAAGCTAATTGTTATTCTCAGTCTCTTAATGGGCCTCAGAAACTCCACACCATGAAGCAAGGTGTTTTCCAATAGGTTGGGTCAACTGTTTCCACCCCGCCTGCCCCCTCCCAGGCAAATCCACCTGTATAACAAATGTCTGCATGAGAAAGATAGCCACTGCAGCATGAGGAAATGATTCAGCACAATAAACTGTGGTGTCTGCCTTCTGAGCTCTAACCCCAGAATGCCCAAACCTGGCTTCTGCTTGCACAGCTCCAGTCAACTCTGCCCTCCCTCTGCTGTAGCCCAAGGCCACACAGGGAATTCTGTGCATTGGCCCTTTAAGAGGGTGCTTGCATTTCTAGCCATCTTTCCCTGGCAGACAGTACCCCTGTTGCTTTTCACAGCCAGATATTATGTGGGTACCATTCTCAGTTCTGGTGCTCTCTGTTGAGGGACCCAGCTTGGGAGTCAGACCCCAGAGTTCTCCGGGGCAACCCCCCACAGCTGAGACATCTCTCCAGAACTTCAGTTGCTGTCTGTGGGCACCCGGCCAGCCCTTTTGCTCCTCCACCCTCCTACCAGTCTCTATGCAGTCTCCACTTTCAGTCCTTGGTTATCAGGGTTCTCTCCAGTGAGTCTTCTGTTGATTATTCAGGAAGTTTTTCTGTATTTTAATTGTAATTCCAGTTTGGTCCTGGGAGAGTGCCTATGAAGCATCCGCTTACTCCAACACCATTTTTAATCTCTCCAAAAGTAATTTTTAGAAGCTAGGAGGATGGCAGAATAACTTAGTAGCTCATTTGTAAGAAGACATAGGGCTATAACCAATACTCTTTTTAGAAGAACTGCAATGTGACACACTGTAGGTACTAAAATATATTATGAAGGCGTGCACTGTTGAAGCCACCTGTGACCAGCAGCTCACTGGAACAGAACAAGAAGCACAGAATTAGATTTAAGTACAAATAAATATTTATTACCTAAGAATGTTAGCATTTAAATAAGTTAAACAAACAAACAAAGATAATTTTTAAAAAATGACTTTGAGCCCTAGCTGGTTTGGCTCAGTATATAGAACGTCAGTCTGCGGACTCAAGAGTCCCAGGTTTGATTCTGGTCAAGGGCATGTACCTTGGTTGTGGCACATCCCCAGTAGAGAGTATGCAGGAGGCAGCTGATCAATGTTTTTCTCTCATCGATGTTTCTAACTCTCTATCCCTCTCCCTTCCTCTCTGTAAAAAAGAAAAACAATAAAATACATTTTAAAAAATGACTTTGAGGCAAATGGTTAACATTTTTGGGGGGAGGGAAGTAAATTCCTGTTTGATATTATGCACCAAAATAAATTTCAGACAGATGAAGGAGTTTGATGGAAAAGTTAAAATGCACAACGATGTGCAGAAAGTGCTGGTGAAGTTGGTAACAGCGTGCTTCCTGACGTACTCCACGCCTGCACTGGCTCTCTAATGTTCCACATGTCACCGCTAACGGAGGGTCATGTGTAGCTGAGGTGCCAGTGGCTGGGAAGGTTGTTTCAGAAAGTTATTTATCACAGACTGAGAGGCTTCCCGGAAAGGATTCGGTCCTTGGGAAAACGAGTGGAATAGGGAAGACTTGGCCCAGCACCTGGGCATAGTCTGTGCAGGTCAGGATTGTGTGGGCTCCCATGGTGGCTCCCACGGTGCCTGTCACTGCTTTGTCTCTATGCAGCCTGTGGGTTATCTCTGGGGACTGGGAGAGAGACTTGCACATTGAAACCGGAAGAGTCATCTCACCCAAACTTAAAAAACAGCGTAGCTCCAGCAGCCAGCCCCTCGGGGACCATTCATAACAGACTAAAAGGCAAACGAACGTAGGCTCATTGATGGGTGTCTCCCAGTCATGCTGGGCTGGAGGCAGCCGCACCAGCAGGTTACCCCAGGTCTCCATGACCCCCAGCAACACGTATTTATTTCTTGCTCACACTACATGTCCCCTTGTTCTCAGTCCCAGTGCTGAACACAACACCTTGCCCCAGGAGTCGGGCTAATGGAGTGCCGCTCTGGGTCACTGCAGCTCTCAGGGCAAACTGAGAAGAAACTTGGTCCACCCCACTGTGTCTAAGGCTCTCTTTCGGAAGTGACACTGGCCAAAGTCGGTCATGTGACAAAGCAGGATGTCAATGCACCAGGAAGTATAATTCTCCCTGGCAGGTGGGTGTCCCTGGGCGGGTGCAGGAACACCCGGTGGGTCAGTAATGCTGTGCCTCCCTTACCCACAGTGTTGCTTCTGCAGTTTCGGTTTTCCGCAGCCAACAGCAATCCAAAAACATTAAATGCAAAATTCCAGATACAAACGATCTGTAACTTTAAATTGTGTGCCGTTGTGAGTAGCATGATGCTGTCCTTCGGCGCCCCCTCCTCACCCGCTGTCTGGGGTTCCCATGCTCCATACTCTTCTCCCCTTTTCCCTTAGCAGCCTTCTCGGGTTACCAGATGTTTTCAGAGAGAGAGAGACCACATGCATCAAACTTTTACTACAGAATCTAATATAATAAAGACATAATATGCAAACGCTCATTAACGCCGTGAAGCATAACGACTGACCACACAACGACAGGATCATGGATCAGCAGGAGGGTGGAGCAGTGAGCTACAAGTGAGCAGCGGAGAGCTACAGGAGGGGGCAGGGCAGCAAGCTATGGGGGCGGGCAGGGGGGGAGTTACAGGAGGGCAGCAGCAAGCTACTGGTAAGCTAGTGGCACATGGATTCATGCGCAGGGCTATCAGTATTGTTGCAATTGTTCTATTTTATCATTCGTTCTTTTTGTCAGTCTCTTTTGTGCCTAATTTATAAATTAAATTTTATCATAAAAATGTGTGTATAGGAAAAAACATAGTATATATAGTGCTATCTGAGGTTCCAGGCATCCACGGATAAGGGGGGACGGCTGCACAAACTAACGAACCCACGTTTGCAGAGACGACCTTGTTGCTTGGGAACTCACAAGGCCCTAGACTCTCCTGTTTATTTGGGAAATTGCCCGACGGCCTCACACGCAGCAAGACTGAAGTTTGTCTAGAAGCCAGCTGCTTGCTCTTCCCTATCCGAGGTGAATGCTCAGCCGCTGGAGCAGATGCTGGCGGCCAGGAGGGGCCAGACCCGCCGCAGTGCTGGGCAGCTCCTCCGTGTTGTTTACTCCTCCAGGCAGGGTGATAAATTCTCCCTCTAATCGGGTTGGTGCTCCTCACTCTGCAGGGCCCTGCTAATGAATGATCCACCAAGTTAGCAGCTAAGACTCCACAGCAGCTGAGCTGCTCTGCCTTTGTTATGCAAAGTCATGCCCTCACTATCTCCCATACAACACAGAGCTGAGTTCTGAGGATGGCAGGATGGCGCGGAGGGATGATGGAGTGTGCAACAGCCTCAGGTAATCTGTTCCCAGTAATTCAGGCCACTATAGACTGTCAGACCTGTTGCTGAATGCCTTGGTCTAACTTGCCGAGGGAGAATGGGGGACTCTACAAGCAGTGGAGAGGGACCCCATGCTGCCTGCCAGGAGACCTCCAGGTGAGCCTACGCCCACATTGCAGGTCCCAGTGTTGCAGAAAGACCAAAAAAACTAAGCGACGATTTGAAGAGGTGGAGAAATCACAGTTTTAATAACACGTGTGGACTCTGGGATTAAATCAATCAAAATCAAAGTGGGGGTAGCACTCCAGAACCTTGCTTTATAACTGCCCCTCGAGTTCATTGATTTGCAAATATACGCCCTCCCCCCAAGGCCCTGAAGGGAGAATTCTTTTCATCTACCCTTCCCCCCAGGTGCAGGGCTTAAAACAAGGCCCCCTGCTTTTCGAGGGACAGGGCTTTGTTTGGTTTAATGGCCTAACATTCCTTGCAGAACCAGCCTTCCTCCTCACCAGGAGCAACTCCCAGGAGACCCCACCCTATGCCACCACTCACTGTGGTTTGAGAGAAGTTAAATGCATACAGAATGGAGAGATTGTTTTTCTTTTTCAGTCTGGGCCATGAATTTTTTTCAAAATTCATATTAAAACCAAGACTAGTCAAAAAGAGGTAAAGGGAGAGGATCTTAAACCACAGCACGTCCGCTAGATCTCCACTTGAAGCTACTGACCAATCAGTTGGGGATTAAAAATTGGTCAGGCTTAGAATAAGACACCCTAGGACCACAATAGTCACAGATGTGCAGCTGGCCAGGGCTGTTCTCTGTGGGCAGCAGGTAGCCCAGTGTGTGAACATCTAAAGGGTGTGAGGATGCTGTCCGAGAAGTGTTGGTCCCATGGAAGCTGTGAGTGCTCAGCAGCGAAGGCCCATATGCCCAGGGGGAAGGTAGAGCTCAAGGCCAACTGGGCAGAGAGTTGTGGTCACACAATAGATTCCAAGAGAACAACCTTCTCTTAACTGCAACCTCTCACCTGTGAGTTAATCAGCCGAGTCACCCGGTAGGCAGCTGAGTCAGTACGCCCCTCCCAGTGCTCACGTGGAGCCCAGACATGGCCTCAAACAGTCGGCAACATAGACAATGACCAGGGGAGACTGGGGTTCTGTGGACAGTGGTTCCCACGTGGGATGTGTCTGTGGGAGCGACTGAATCAGAGTCAGACTTGGTCCTGTTGATGTAAACACACAGACTGTGACTAACCTATGACAACCAGGAGCCTGCACTTTCAGGACTTTGCCGTAAGCACCAAATGGATGAACCAGCAGAGGGAGAGCAGTGAGTGCTTGGTTGTGGCTGATTTACTCTCCATAGGGCTCATCTTGGTCAAGGATAGCTTGTCAGGAACAGAGAGCCACCTGACCGACAACCTTAAGGAAAGAAAACATTTATTCTAAGTGCAGTGGGTACAGATCTTATGCAGGAATATCTCCTCTTCCTCCCCTGAAAACAGCATCTTTCCTCAAGTCCCCAATCCCCTAATAACATCAGAAAATGTAACCCACGCCAGTTCTTCCTGTGGCACGCCCTCTCTGTGAAGTGTCCATGCGAGGCTGTAGGGAGGCGTGGGTGGCATAGCTCTGAGCTCTCAGTTTCTGGTCTTCCTAGATTGCTGCCCAGATGTCCACGTGTCTCCCACATGTGGACACAGGGGATCTCCACTGCTTTGCGTTCAGAATCCAGGGTCTGCCGAGAGCAGAACCCACAGGAGACAAAGAGATAGAGAAGCACTGAGGGGCTGTGGAAGCTGAGAGGAATCACAGTGTGCTGTCTGGGAGCTGCATGCCCAGGGGTGTGGTCCAGTCCCCGCTGAGGGCCTGAGAACCAGGCGCTCGGTGTCGGGGTCTGGAGAAGATGTCCCACTTGGTGGAGTAGGTGATGCCCCCTGGTGGGGGGTCTTCTTTCCTCAGTCCACCGACTCAAGCGCTCATCCCTCCAGATGCCCCTCGCAGACACACCCTCACAGACATGCCCAGGAAGTGTGCTCCAGCACCTTCACCCAGTGACGCTGACACACCCATTCACCCTCAGGGAGCCGCCTGCAGCAGGACAGCGTTCCTGAGGGTGTGGCTGGAAAGGAGGGAGTTAGGGTTTCTCTTTTGGGCCCTGGGTATTCTCTCCCCACTTCCCAGATCAGGGAAATGTCTTAGGTTAAGTCTCTGCCCTTCTTTGCTAAACCTGAGACTACCAGAGACACTGGTTTCTGCAAATAAAACCCAGGACAGGAAGAGATATTTGGCAGCTTTGATTTCTCCCCTCAGATGCTTGGACCCATGAGAAAGAACCAACTTCCATGATTCAAGGGAGGAGAGAGAGGAGAGTGAGGACGCTGTCCATGTGCAACCTCAGAATTACAGACCAGTCAAGGGGACAGGCTGCTTCCGGGAGCCCAGAGGGTGAATGCGCTTCTGAGTCCCAGTGAACTGAGGCATCAGGCCAGGGACGCGTGCTCAGGTCCCTCCTGGTTGGGGTCATGTGGTTTGTCATCTCTCTCTTCTTGGTGAGTTAGGTTCACCTTGCATCTTTTAAAAAAAAAGCCTGGTCTGTTTTTTCTTAACATGGCACCCCCATTGTGAGATTACATGACCTTCATGCTGAGAAGCCACAGTTAAAGACTGACAGTCCCTGGTCCCCAGTTGCACATTCCTGGGAGAAGGGTGTCATTATCCCCACTGTGGACAAGCCCCAGAGATGAGTGCAAGGACATGCAGGTGCGGGGCACAGATGGGACCAGTGTTTTGGGAAGCACAGTCCTGTCTAGGGAGGCATGTGGACAGGCACTTGGGGGTTTTCACCAGGATTCCCCCTGCCCCCCAATCAACCACTCCTCCATGTTGCTTCCTTAATCTCAAGCCTTCAGGGCTACCTCAGACCTTGAGTGACCTTGTTGGGAATCTAGCTCCTCCCCCCAATAATTGAACAACCTCCTCTTAACTATAGGAGAAGTTTCCAAATATAGGAGTGAAACTAACACCCCATCTGGCTCTTAGGAGAAACAACTTATTTGATCCAGAGATATCTTGAGAAAACACAGAATTTAAATCAGAGGACACTGGATGGAACCCTGTCTGCCACTTACCAGCTGTGTGACCATAAGATATTTGCTAAGTCTCTCAGGGCCTCGTAGGCAAAATAGGGGATGGTAACGATGATGACAGCAAAGTCACTGTGCACCCATTCCTTCCTTCATTCTCCCATTCCTTCACTCTGCACCCCTCCTAACTGGCAGTTTTAAGCTCATCAGGTACCCACCGTGACACCGAGTTCGAGAAGCCCTGCTTTAACCTGCCGGAGCTTCCCCTTGCCTAATTGAGCTGGTCTCGCCTGTTACCGCCCCTTTCCCAAGCGCCTTCCTGGACCTCTGTTCCAGTCCAGGCCTTCATTGCTTTCATCCGGGTGGTTCCCACATTTCTAACTGATCTTTTCTATCCCGGGATATTCTGAGAATCCCTTCATCTCATGGATGACTCACAGCTCTCAGAGTATTCCCTCCCTGTTTACAGGCCTCTAACCGTCTCTTCCTATCTCAAGGGCAAAATCAAAACTGTATCACTGTCATGCACCTGCCTTCAAATCTGGTCCTTCCATCCTCTCTTTTCCTTCCCTCCTTTCCTCCCTCCTTCCCTCCCTTCCTTCCCCCCTTCCTTCCTCCCTTCCCTTCCTCCCTCCCTCCCTTCCTCCCTCCCTTTCTTCCTTCCTTCCTTCCTTCCTTCCTTCCTTCCTTCCTTCCTTCCTTCTTTCCTTCCTTCCTTCTTTCCTTCCTTTCTTCACTTCCCTACCCTCCATGCTTTCTTCCACTCTTCAACTCCTATTTTCTAGTTGCAGAATAGCTAAATGCATTCTAATAGTAATTACTCATATGCCTGTGTGTATATATTTAATGCAAATATATACAAATCACAAAGTGAAA
>PVJC01022390.1:0-27382 GCA_004026665.1 Murina feae | reverse complement strand
GAGCAACTAAATTCTGTTTCTTTGTGGAAGTCACAGATGCCCATGCGCTAGTGACAACCTGGGATACAGATGAACCAGTTATGTACTGGTCTGTGCTGGGCACCAAGGATAGAGGGTAATAAGATGATTGTTGCATACCTCCCAGATCCTTTCTATTCCAGGATAAAGACGCCTAGACAAAGGCCTGAATGTAATGCAGGTGCTATACCGGGGCCCACCAGCAGGCAGGGCGTATTTCCTTCAGAGTGGGGAGGAGAGGAGGACTTCATGAAGGAAGAAGTAGGCTAGAGATGGAAAACAATAGCTGGGGTGGACGACTCAGTCTTGAGAGGGGGACTATCAGGAGCAGATCCCTTGAGGGTGGGGACCGTATCCTATGCAGGGCTACCCCTCTCAGCTTGAAGCACAGGGCTTGACAAGCATCAAGGCCTCAGTGAACTCCTGTTGAGCCCTCAACACCCACAGAGATAGATCTGAGGTCAGCATGATGACCACACACCTGAAGGGTCTGTGGAGGATGAGCCTAGAGGGGTAGGTTTGGGCTAGATAGGGGAGTCCTTGAATGCCAAGCTAAGGAGTTTGGATTTCGTTCTGTAGGAGGTGGGGGGCAATTGAAAGTTTCTGAGCCTGTGTTTTTTAAGGAACAGTTATACACGTCGTAGCCACTTGCTGTGTGCCCAGTACTGTCCTGAACACTTAACTCATTTAAGCAGCACAACAGTCCTATGAAGGAGGTGCTGCTGTTGTCATCCCTATTTTACACATGAGACAGCTGAGGCACAGGGAGGCTGAGTCACTTGCCCAAGGTCACACAGCTGGGAAGCGGCAGAGTGGCGATCTGAACTGAGGTTTGGATCTTTCCCGAGCTTTTCCGTACTCCCTTATTGTGTCTATTAAATGCAAGTATTTAACTAACACATAACGTGAGTGGTTGTACTCGATGACATGTAAGGATTTAGCAAATCTCAGCTAATTACTGGCACCAGCGAGGCAGGAATCGACAGGGCCCTTGGCCACAAAAGGCTGTATCCCTAAGGAGCCGAGGCTTAGAAATCCACCCTGAAAACAGATTGCAGGGTGTGGCCACGGAGTCCCAGGCCTGTGAATTTCGCTCAGGAGCCGCTCTTTCCTGCCTCTGACATGCTCCGGAATTCTTTGAAGATTCTCCTGCCTTGGGCAAACCAACCACGAGAGCCCCAGGCCTTTGTCGTCAGAGCTACATGAGCATCTATAGTTCTCATTTCTGTTCACCCCAGGCCTGTGATTTCCACAGGGTGGGGTTTCCCGAGCCGGCACCGTCACACCCGCATCTGACTTTCATCACCTCCTCTGCAGCTGTGGTTCCTCCTCCTCCTCGGTCTCACCAAGCCCTTCTCGGGAACATCAGGCTGGATTCTCCTTCTGGGCTCTGAGGGGTGGGGCGGGACAGGAACCAGCAGATCGAGGTACAGGCTCCACAAAGCAGAGGTTGTCTGCCCCCCTCCCCCCAAGCTCGCGGCCAGGCGTGGCACCCACAGCCACAAATGAGGCAATTAGGGAAACCGAGCGCTGGCCACCCTGCCAGCTCAGTGCCACCTGGGAAGCAGCTCCCAGTTCCTCAATGAGCATGGGACCAGGAGTCAGGACCCAGGCTCCAGGCCCAGCTCTGCCATTGACTAGCTGTGCGGCTGGGGTTCTCTGGTGGCAGAATCGCAAAGTCAGTGTGCAAGAGGTCACCTCCTGGCTCCCCGGCTGTCTAGCCAGGTGACTTGGGTGGGGCGTGGGGAGGGGTGAAGAGGACAAGTCCCATCTCCTCCCTAATTCTCAGTCTTCTCATTGGCAAAGTGGAGGTGCTGTGGGGTCGGGAGAGAGTGTCATGCTGCACTTAGTAGGTGTTGGGTCTCTCCCTCCACCCCCTCCCACCTCTCTTGTAAAATAGAAGTGATGCCTGACTGAGGCTCTAGGTGGGTGTGGGGACCCAAGACTGGCAGGCCCTGCCCTGGCTGTGGGCGGGTGAAAGATCCGGCTGCCATTGTCATTGGAATGTCACTCGCCTGGTGGGGCCCACAGAGCTCCCACCTGACAGCCCAGAGCCCTCTAAGCCGTTCCCACGCCTGTGCCTGCGGTGGGTTCAGTTTCACTCCTGGGCCCCTGGCTGACGTTTCAGGAAGGGCCCCTCGTCTTTTGTATGTTGAAAAATAAACAGCTCTCCATCTCTGGATTTCTGCTTGGGAGGTTTGTGAGCTTTCCTCCTCGTTCACAGACAGGTATGTGAGCTCCCCTCATCTGCACAGGGCAGGGGCAGCCCGGCCTCGCCCCCCCGCCCCCCCGGCCCCCGTGAGATTCAATCCCTGCCTTCAGAATTCTCCCGTTTAGAGTCTAAAGTGCTGTGTACTTCCATAGAAGCAAACATGGGGTGGGAGGCCTTGTGCGGGGAATACAGAGCAGGGATCAGAGGCCGCCTGGGGTCAGGGGCGGGTGGTCAGAAAGGGTGCCCTCTGAAACGAGGTGAAGGGGGAGGAGCCATTGCCTTACCGCACCTGGGCAAGTTTCTTCCCTGAGCCTCAGTTTTAGGCTCTGTGAAAGGGGCCAGTAATACCTCCTTCAGAGGGAAGGGCGAGAGGCTTCAAGGAGATGATGGGTAAGAGAACTGACAAATACCTCCTACCCCTAGGTGTCCAGGAAATAGTATCTGCTGTGCCTGGAAGGGGAGATGTTTGGCGACCTGAACTTCTTTCTTAATAGTCTTTTCGTGTTTGATGCCTGTTACGTAGTGTAACCAAGTGTCCTAGTTTCAGAAAAGGCTCAGCTGTAACCCAGCGTGAAGTGAAAAAGTCTAGGAGCCCTTTCCTTCCCCCAGTGGGAGTGAGGCAGAAGGCTCCGGAATTAAAATTCTTGCCATAAAGCCCTAGCTCAGCGGTTCTTAACCTGTGGGTCGCGACCCCTTTGGGGGTCGAACGACCCTGTCACAGGGGTCGCCTAAGACCATCCTGCATCTCAGATATTTACGATTCATAACAGTAGCAACATTACAGTTATGAAGTAGCAATGAAAATAACTTTATGGTTGGGGGTCACCACAACACGAGGAACTGTGTTAAAGGGTCGTGGCATTAGGAAGGTTGAGAACCATTGCCCGAGCTGGTTTGGCTCAGTGGATAGAGCATTGGCCCGCAGACCGAAGGGTCCCAGGTTCAGTTCCAGTCAAGGGCACTTTGGTTGCAGGCTCCTCCCCAGCTCAGGTCCTGGTTGGGGCTCGTGCAGCAGGCAACCAGTCAATGTGTTTCTCTCACGTCTCTCACATCGATATTTCTCTCTGACTTTACCTCTCTCTTCCACTCTCTCTAAAAATCAATGGAAAAATATCCTCAGATGAGGATTTAAAAAAAAATTCTTGCCATAGTACTCTGCCTGCACCGAACTTGTGCCCCTTACACATGTGCCCTTCGTCCCTGGGCATTGCCAAGGTAGAGCAGAAGGATTTCCAGGCACTGCCCGGGATCCCTGTCACTTCCCCTTCCCTTGTTCCATCATCCCCTTTAACTGTTTACTGAGCACACAGGAGCCAGGTGATGGGATTCTCTGCCAGGCCAGGCCCCAGCCCAGATAAAGCTCACAATTCTGGGGGAGGGGCAGGAGATACATGTACAAATCAAAACCAAAAATAAGTAGTAGTAGCAGGCTGCAATAAATACTAACAGGGATATAAGGGGGTGCTGTGATACCAAATTGAGGGGCTACTTAGGCAGTCAGAACATTTGACGAGATGACATTTCAGCTGTGATCTAAAACAGGAGCTGTCCAGGGGAGGAGTAGAGATGAGAAAAGAATGTTCCAGATAGAGGGAGCAGTGCTATAAAGGTCTGGGTCACCCTGGCCTGTGTGGCTCAGTTGGTTGGTCATCGTCCAGGGCACTGAAAGGATGCCCATTCCCTTCTTAGTCAGGACACATACCCAGGCTGCGGGCTTGATTCCCGGTGGGCAGCGTGCAGGAGGCAGATGATGGATGTTTTGTTCTCACATCAATGTTTCTCTCTCCCTAAAAAATCAGTAAAAAATCTTTTTTAAATTTTATTATTTTAATCCTCACCTAAGGATATTTATCCATTGATTTTTATTTTTATTTTTTAGAGAGAGTGGAAGGGGAGGGAAGGACACAGAGAGAGAAACATCGAAGGGAGAAACACATCCATCGGTTGCCTATTCCAGGCGCCCTGACCAGGGTCAAGCTTTCAACCGAGGTATATGCTCTGGACTGGAATCTAACCCGGGACTCTAGTTTGGGGTCTCACGCTCTATCCACTGAGCAAACCAGCTAGAGCTAAAACAATCTTTAAAAAAACACACCAAACAAACAAACAATAGTAATAAAGGTCTGGCCTTGGTCCGTGTGGTTCAGTTGGCTGGGCGTGGTCCCATGCACCAGAAGGTCTCGGGTTCAATCCCCAGTCAGGCCATAGGCCCAGGTTGTGGGCTCCATCCTCACAAGGGGCAAGCAGGAGGCAGCCGCCAGGTGTTTATCACATCGACGCTTCTCTCCCTCTCCCTTCCTCTCTACAAAATCTATAAAAACGTATTAAATAAATAAATGTCTGGGTGGAGGGGAGGAGAAACTTGGAGAATCTGAACAACCAAGCGAGGGCCACACAGTTAGGGTCTAAGAGCATGAGGTGGGGAGCAGCACAAGGTGAGGATCGGGTGGGCAGGGTCATGGGGGACTGTCCCTACAGAGTTTTAAGCAAGGGAGTGACAGGACTCAAATTCCCTTTTTAAAGACTCGCCGTGGCTGCTGAGAGGGTTCTGAGAGGGCAGCAGTGGACCAGGAGCTGTCACTGCGGCTGTGACCCTCTCTGAGCCTGTGGCTTCACACAGGTCTGGGTTGTCAGCTCAAACAGGGAAATGAACGAAGTGCTTTTGGGGAGCTGGAAAAATGTAGGGGGGTTCCGGGTCTCACTTGACGTGGAGGGTTTAGGGTCTTGGGTGCAAGGGAAAGTGGGTGTCCAGAGTCTTTCCTTGAGCACCCCACATGGGAGAGAGCCCACTTTTCCAGCCGAGGTCACAGGGCCCCTGCGAGGCCTTGGGGGCTGGGGAGAGAGCGCCTGCTGGAGGCTTTTGACTCCTTTGAGACCTGAAGCTGAGGGTTTAGGGGGGAAGTCACGCTTTGAGCTTGGAGGCAAGCACTGGGTCCCCTCCAGCGTTTTTTTCATTCTGTGTCAGGGGAGTTCTCTGGGATTTTCTGAAATCATTCATGAACTCTGGCTTAAAGGCCCTTGGGCTAGAGGGAGGGGGAAGGAGTGGACCTGCCTTTTTAATTCTCCCTCTTCTTGCCCACTCATCTCTGTAGCTCAGATGGGAGTCCCCCCTGCCACCACACCTACAGGCTAATGGTGGGAGGAACCTCTCACTGTTGGGGCAAACGAGGGGCACCTTCCTCACACTTGAGTCTTGGCAGCCGCCATTGGAAATTATTGAAGGGGACTCAGGGTTTCTCACGGGACAGGCTGCTGCTGGCCCCTTCCCGCCGGCCGGGGGCCAGGTGCTGGCCGCGCCCTGCTCCCTGGGGCAGGGCGGTCTCCCCCGGGGCCTTGGGGGTCTCCTGGGGGCCGGGGAGGGAACCTGCGCTGTGCGCGGACCTGGCTCCGCCTGCGAAGGTGGCGCAATGCCGGCCCGGCCCGCAGCCCAGCCCGCCCAGCCCTGCCGGGTGCGCGGCGGCGGCGGGGACCGGCGTCTCGGGGCGCAGCTTGCCGTCTCGGGGCGCAGCATGCCGGGCGTGTGGCCGCGGGGCGCTGGGGGCGAGGGCGGCGTTGCCGGAGCGCAGGGTGGTGGGGAGGCGGGACCCCCTCCCCGCGCTGGTCGGTGGGCTGGTCCCGGTGTCCGGGCTGGGGCGGGGCGCGGCGGAGGCGGTGGCGGAGGAGGTGGCGGAGGTGGCAGCGGCGCCCGGCCGCTTCCCCATTTCCCCCTTCGGGGGTCAGAGCCATGGAGGCGCTGAGAGAGTCCGTGCTGCACTTGGCCTTGCAGATGTCGACCTACAAGCGGGCCACGCTGGATGAAGAGGACTTGGTGGACTCGCTCTCCGAGGGCGACGGGTACCCAAACGGCCTGCAGGTAGGAGCCTGGGCCTCTGTGAGGCTCCCCCGATGGGGGGCGGAGGGGGGTGCTGGGCCTGCGCACTGGTGCTCCCCTTCCTCCCACCCCACCCTCCCCTCGCGCACCTCCGCCCCATCCTGCCAGCCCCAGGGGCGTCTGTGCCCGTCCAAAGCCCCAGGCAGACTGGGCTCCGTGGGGAAGATGCCTTCCTGGGGCAACAGTGCCCCTGGGCGCAGAGCTTCCGCACCAGCCTCCCCTGCCAGCTCTGCCCTTCCCCATCCTCCAGAATCCTCCCCACCAGCCGGGGGGCGACAGCCCAGGGGGCAGAGTTGCAGCCCACACTCTCCTACCCTCTGAGCTGAACTGGTCCACGTCTCTTTACAGAGGAGGCAGTTCCTGGGCCCCGAGGGACTTGCCCTGGGCCACACAGCCTGTTGTTACTGGCAGAGTCTAGAACTGCTGGCATAAAAGCCCGGAGTCCCTGCAATCCCCCTCCCAGTGCTGGGCACACTGGGCAGTAGGTCGCCCTGTCTGGTAGGCTTACTGTATTCTTCCTCTTTGCACCCAAATACCTGAAGTGGGGGGAGAGGCGGAGAAACCATCTTCTGTCCCCTTTCCCTGCCACTTTTCGGCCTAGAGTCTAGAAGCCAGTCAGCCCAACACCCCCTGCCGTGTGGCTCAACAGTGAGCAGGGCTGCTTTCTGCTCTTGCCCTGTGGGGACTGAGGCTCTCCTCCAGGCTAGTTCCTAGGTCCAGGGAGACCCAAACTCATGACCCTACCCTGACCTCCCCTTACAGTTAACCTTCAGGGCCACCCCATGAGCTGTAGGGGTTACTGTTCCCACCTCCAGGTGAGGGAACTGAGGCTCTGAAAGGGAAGACCACTCGCCTAGGTCACAGAGCTAGAAATCTGGAGTGAGAGATCAAACCCAGTCTGTCTAGCACCTCTTCCCTGCGGACACTTCGTAAAAGGCTAAATCCAGCAGGAAATGAGATTTTTGTGGCCGGCACTTTTTCCGTCACCAATCAAAACAGAATCTAATCAGCAATCTTTTTAGTCTCATCTTCCACAGAAGGTTCTAAATATATCAGCACAAAAGCATTTGGAATTCACAACAAAATAATGTGCCGTGTTGTTATCGTCACAATAGCAGCCCACGTGAGTCTAGCCTTTTTCAGGTCACAGAATGCATCCATCCCCCAAGGCTGCCTAGCCCAGTGACGGCAGCTCAATCTTTGAAGCAGGGGGGCAGGGGGAGGGGGGGCATCCAGATTTAAATTCTGATTCCACTCAAGGTCTTGGGTGAGTTGCTTACTCCCTTTAAATCACAACTGCCTCATCTGTAACATGGGGTTAGAGAAAGTGGACATAATGCAGATTATGGGGCCTGCTATGATTGTTGATTTTATGACCTATGAGGTAAGGACCCCTGCGGCCATATTATCTAATCTAATAAAAGCGTGATATTGAAATTGACCATTTCTTTGGGATGCCCAAGCCACGCCCACCAGCCAATCAGAGCGGCTGTAACCCAGCCAAGATGGAGGCCGGCACTCACAGAACTGCTAGAGTAAACAGCCAGGTTCTGTTGCAGCAGGAGTAAAACTGTTTGCCCGCTGGCTGGGCCCCTCTGTGTTCCAGGCAACAACATATTTGCAACATTCTTTCAATTATAGAAGCTTTGAGTTGAAGCAGACAGGAGACTTCCTTACCTGCCGAGGCCTCGGCTTAAAGGAACAGTGTATCAATTATAGAAGATAACCTCCAGAAACCTGCTTCCAGCCAGCCTTGCTGGGACATTGGGTCAATGGGAGCTGTGGGCAGCCTGAAAGCCTGAAAACAGCCCTCAGTCCGTCACCCATGCTGGCCACACCCCAATGGATTGAAGGACCCCTGCAAACAGCCATCAGCCCCTCACCCAGGCTGGCCAGGTACCCCAGTAGGGGCCCAAAACCTGAAGGGGCTGTGGGCAGCCTGAAAACAGCCCTCAGCCCATCACCCAGGCTGACCACATCCCAATGGGGTAAGGAATCTCACTGGGGGGCTTGGCCAGCCTGCAAACAGCCATCAGCCCCTCACCTAGGCTGGCCAGGTACCCCAGTAGGGACCCAAAACCTGAAGGGACTGTGGGCAGCCTAAAAGTCTGAAAACGACCCTCAGGCCATCACCCAGGCTGGCCACACCCCAATGGGGTGAGGGTCCACACTAGGGGGCTTGGCCAGCCTATAAGCAGCCATCAGCCCCTCACCCAGGCTGACCAGGCACGCCAGCAGGTGGACATCCCCAGAGGGGTCCCAGACTGCGAGAGGGCACAGGTCGGGCTGAGGGACCTCCCGAGTGCACAAAAATTTTTGTGCACCAGGCCCCTAGTACATGATAAAGCTGAGTCTGAGAGAGTAGGGAGATTCCAGTGGCCACAGAGATACCATGTGGGTTGGAGTGCAGTATTGGTGCCCCTACACCAAACGGGATGCATTGCCTACTGCTTTTACAGGAAAAGCTGAAAAAGTTGCCCCAAGGATTTGTGGGTACCCCGTCTGGCTTGCCTTAAGCCTCCACAACTGCCCCAGTCCCCAGTGCATTTTCTCCTAAGAGTCGAGAACCTATCCAGGCCCTCTTACAAAGCAGAGCTTTCTATTAATTTTATGGCTTTGGGTTTTGTTGTTAATCCTCACCCGAGGATATTTTCCATTGATTTTTAGAGAGAGTAGAAGGGACAGAGAGAGACAGAGAGAAACATCGAGAGACACATTGATTGGCTGCCTCCTGCATGCACCCCGACCAGGGCCGGGGAACCTGCAACCAAGGTACGTGCCTTTGACTGGAATCGAACCCTGGACCCTTCAGTCCAAGGGCCGATGCACTATCCACTGAGCCAAACTGGCTAAGGCTAATTTCATGTTGTTAGTCATTGGATTTTTTCCCCAGTATACCAACTTTACATGCTCATTGGGGGGGCGGGGGGGGGCGGGCAGAGGGGAGTTCGGTTTTAAAGAAGATTTAAAAATAAATAGTAATCCCACTGCTTGCAGATAACCACTGCTAGTTATTTATATTTGCATGTATATATTTCTAAACATAGTTGAGGACACGATGTTGCATCCTGCTTTTCTCATGTAATGCCAGTTAATAAGCATTTTTCTATTTGAAGCTTGTTAAAAAGTCTCCGAAACATGTGCCATTACAAAACATAGTACCTCACCCTGGCCAGTGTGGCTCAGTTGGTTGCGTGTCGTGCTGTGCGCGGAAAGGTTGCCAGTTCAATTCCCAGTCAGGGCACATGCCTGGGTTTTGGGATCAGTCCCGAGTAGGGGCCGTATGCGAGGCAGCAGATCAATGTTTCACTCTCACATCGATGTTTCTCTCTCTGTCTCCTCCCTTTCTCTATCTCTAAAAATCAATAAAAACTATATTTTAAAAACCATAATACCTCATGGCACCAATATATAAAACTATATTTTAAATACCATAATATCTCATGGCACCAATATATAAAAATGTAGCTAATCGCTATAGTTGGACAGTAGGCCCAAACACTGTAACACCACTGTTGACCATCTTTTAGCCTTTCAGGTAATTTCTTATGAGTTGGTTGCTAGAAACACAACTGTAACCTCCCGTGTAGGCTTTTTAAAATGGACCAGTCTTCCCAAAGCTTTCTCTCGTGACAGGCAGCTATAAAAATAAGCTACTTGATTTTTCAAGGGTTTGAAGCCCCTTGGTTCTACGAACTCCAGTTACTGATGCTAGCAAATGAAAACTGCCATCTTTCAGCCAAACTTGACACCTTCATCACTGGGGACCGAGCCCGCAAACTGATCATGTGCTCTGACCAGGACATGTTGATATAGTCACAAAAATATACCCACAAAATGTTGAATTTAGCCAGAGCCAAGCTCTCCCTGCACCTCCTCTGAAAGGGTTTGCTTTTCCTTTATCTCATATTTTAGTCACAAGTGCATTGCGAGCCACCAAAATCAGCCACGGTGGCCTGCGTGCAGAATTTACAGTCAGCCAGCTCTGACACGGAGCCCCAGCCTTGCCTCTCATGGGCTCTCAGACCTGGAAGCGAGTCACTTAGATAGCTTTGTGTGTGTGTGTGTGTGCAACATGGGGTTACTATTATTAATCCACCTCTCAGAGCTGGTGCAAAGGTTGACCTGAGACGGTGTAAGGGAAGCCTTTATACAGTGCACGGAAAATGGATTTGGCTGTTATCAGGGTTCTCATCGAAACTCACCAGGCGTGATGTCTCAGTGATGTCCTACATAGAGTAGCTTTTCTCTCGGGAGCCTGTGCTCTGCTCCGACCGGCTGCCCGGCCTCCCCACACCCCAGCGCATTCCTTGTCAGTGGCTTGAAGGAGAAAGCCAGAGTCACTCCAGCAGCCTCAACTGGGGCGCAGCTGGCCATGACCGTTTACCAAAACCTTTGAAACTCATCCAGTGACTTCTAACAATCCATTTTTATCACACACCCACAAAAAAAGCTTTTTTAAATATTTATATTTTATATTTAATTCTTAGTGGTGGTTTTCGCTTTTTTTCTTTCTTTCTTTCTTTCTTTCTTTCTTTCTTTCTTTCTTTCTTTCTTTCTTTCTTTCTTTCTTTCTTTCTTTCTTCTGCCACATACAGGTCTATCTTTCAAGGGTGGGTTCAGGGTGAGTCCCCCTCAATACTTTGAACGACCTCTCTGCTTATCAGGAGGTTCTTTCAACTCCGTCCACCTGTCAGAGACCCACACTCTTGGCTTTAGAGTTGTTCTAGAATTTGAGATGGTCGGACCTGGGACCTCCTCCAGTGGACTCGTTGTAAAAAATATTTTTCTGTATTTCAGAGAGTAAAGGAGAGGGAGAGAGAGCTAGAAACATCAGTGATGAGAGAGAATCATGGATTGGCTGCCTCCTGCACATCCCCAACACACATTGGGGATCAGCCCCGAAAACCGAGCATGTGCCCTGACGGGGAATCGAACCGTGACCTCCTGGTTCACGGGTTGATGCTCAACCACTGAGCCATGTGAGCCGGGCCAGCGTACTCATTTTCAAGATAGGAGACTAAGGCCAGAGGCTGCCCGCTGACGCCTGTGGGGTCTTGATAAAGTCCAGGGCAACCTTTTCTCTTGCTCCATTGGCATCCTGGCATTCCTTCTGGGAAGCAAAGGGAACTGGGGGGTGCTTCTCCAGATACCAGACTTTGCTTTCTGTCTAAGATGCAAGGTCTGTCTCCTGCAACAGGTGCTCCTCTAAGCTGTTACCAGTCACTGAAAGAGTCGGGCATGGGACATGGGAGCCGGGGGCTGGGTGGGGCTCAGAGAAGAGTTGGGGGGGACCAGAGGACTCACAGTTTTGCTCTGGACTGGCCTCAGTGTCCTCAGCCAGAAGTCTGCCATATGGAAACTTCTAGAAGGAACCTCCCCAACCTAACACCCTCACGGAGGCAGAGTGCCACACAGGGCCAAGCTGTCATGGTCTGTCTGCTCTGAAAGGCTGACTCCACGACAGGCAGCCTGGCCGCCCTGCCAGCTCTCATGGGGTGGCCAGACTCTTGGGCTGCAGGGGGTGGGCTCCCTGCCAAGCCCTGGGCCAGACCGACTCCTCTTTTCTGCTCCGTGAAGCCCGGGTCTCTGGGGGGCTTGGTGGTGGGTGGTTCAGCCGCTGCCATCCCTCCTGACTCCCTGCTTTGTCTGAAAAGCGAGCTTTGCCCACCTGCCCACTCCTGCTGCTGGCTTGGCTCCTGGGCCCCGGGCAGTGGCGGCCTGTCCTTGCCCGCAGAACTCGTTCCTGCTGTAAGCCTCGGTGAGCGAGGCACTCACTTCTGTAACCGAATATTTATCCCTCACCAGGGCTTTGTTCCCTTGGCTGTGGAAACCCTGGGAACCGGGACGCACGGCTCGCCTGTCTCTCTTACTCCCGTTCTGTTTCTCTGGCTCTGCCTCTCTCCTTCTCTCTCCCTCTTTACCTCTCTTTTTCGAGGGCCTCCTTTTCTCTCTCATTCTCTCTCTGCCGCACATGACAAAAATGGGATATGAAGCCCACCCACCAAGGAGCTGAGCATTTCCAGCGATTCTCAACTCCACCTTCTAAGCATCAGCTCTGCCCTGGGGCCCACAGTCACGTACCCCAGGTGGAGCTGGCTGCTGCCACTAACTCTCCTACGCCGCAGGCTGGTGATTGACATGCCCTCCTTTTCCAAAGGAGCCTGAGAAACACGCGCATCCTCCCCTGGCTGTGAACTGTCTTGCCGGCTCCTCTGAGGGAGGCAGAGCAGGATCCCGGGGGCTCGGCGAGGAGGAGGGACTGGCCAGCAGCTCAGATTTACACCCAGGAATTGGACAGCCCCTCCCGGAGCGGGCTCAGGACCAGCCCAGTGCCTCCAGGTGACTTCGGCCCCGGGGATGCCTCTGGGTTCCTTCCACCCTCAGAGATGGGGTTGGGGTCGGTCCAGAAACCAAGAGGCCCTCGGCCGGGCTGTGCGAGTCAAGCGAAGATCATTACAGAAGTGAAACACCCAATTTTCAAATTCCGTGCGCCATTTCCGCCTGGCACTGTGGATTTCTAATTCCATTCTGACTGAATTCGACTTGAGTTTTACAGTGAACACTGTCTGTATGCTTGTCATTAAACAGCGAGGCGAGGCTCGACTTGGCTCCTGGGGCAGCACAGCCCTCGGCGGAGGCTGCAGGTTCTGGAGAGGGGCGGCCTTTCTCGCCGTCTCTCTCTTCCACCCTCGCCACTTCCCGTGTTTCTTCTAACCTAATACTAGTACCTATTCTTAGGGATGTTGTGAAAGTGGGGTAGCACCACCCAGCAACACGGTGGAATTAACACGATGCTGGGCACACAGAAAGCACTCAAATATTAGCCGCCTTGGTACTCTCTGTTCCTTTCCTCCTTCCCTCTGTTCCTTTCATTTCTTCTCGCCTTGCACCTCCTCAGATCTCCCCACCTGCCCCGCTTTTGCTCTGTCCACATAAGGGCAGGTTTCCTGCTCCCCCAGCCTGATGCCTGTGCTCCCTGGCTTTCTAGAGCCCACACCAGGCACAGGGCTCCCTGCCTCTTTGCCTTGCACGCCTCCCCTCACGAGCTACACCATGATCGAGCTAAGCCTTGATCGTGGGGCACTGAGAGGCCTCGAGCAGGAGGGAGAGCGTGGCACAAGCCTGGGGGCGGGACAGCAGAAAGACTGAGGACAGGTGTCAGCGCCTGCATCGTGTCCTTTGGGACCCGTTTGAACGCGAGGTAAACTGTGCAAGAAAATTGATGCCTGGGCAGAGGCACTGCCTAGACCTTCCCGTGCCACAGACGTGTTGGCATCTTCCCGGCTATGTCTCTGCACCAGGCCCTCCCAGCCCAGGGTTAACTGCATGGTAGCACCAGGGTCAGAATCTTCATTTCTCACCTTTAAAGAAGGTTCTGAGCCCTGATGGGTGTGGCTCAGTGGATAGAGCGTCGGCCTGTGGACTGAAGGGTCCCAGGTTCGATTCCGGTCAAGGGCATGTACCTTGGTTGTGGGCACATCCCCAGTTGTGGGGTGTGCAGGAGGCAGCTGATCAATGTTTCTCTCATTGATGTTTCTAACTCTCTCTCCCTCTCCCTTCCTCTCTGTGTAAAAAAACTCAATAAAATATATTTTTTTTAAAAAAAGGTTCTGAAAGGATTTTCGAGGGCGGCATCCCTCCCCCACTGATGCATCTGCTTCGGTTTCGAGCCTCCTGGATCTCCGTGGAAACTATGACTGGGCCCCAAGTTCCTTTTCTCGTTTTCAGAAACCAGGTTTCCTTTCATGAGAAGTTCTTATGTTCCCCTCTCTGGTGCGGCAATTCCTAGTCATTTCTTGGTCAGGAAATACCCAACGATGACCACGAGGCCACTTGGTGCCCTTCTTTCCCCAGGCGACCAGCCTTAGACCCCCAGTGCCAGTGTGAGGCCCTTGGGTGACCTCGCTGTTGGGGGGGCACTTGCAGGTCAGAGTCTGGGTCTCCCCATCTCTCCTGGTGACTCCTTTGCCTCCCCACCCCCTGGCAGGCTGTGGGTGTCCCTGCCACCAAGCCTGTTCCCTTCACCTGGGCTTTCCAAAGGGCAGATCCGATCATGTCGCTCCAGCTTGCATTCTTTAAACCAGCTTGGAGGTGGCCCTTAGCATCTCGGCCTTGCCACCCCCCAGTTCCCTTCCCCACTCACCTGACCAGCTCCTCCTTATCCTTCAAGACCCCACCCAGGCATCACCCACCTCCAGGAAGCCTTCCCCACCCACCCCAGTCTGTGTCTTCATCTGCCTCCCTCCTGGGCTGTGAGCCCCCGAACATGAGGGAGTCTGTGTTCCTCTCAATAGTTCCAACACGGCCCTGAGTTGGCACTCAGGTGCTGGCACACAGCCATAAGGTCACTGAAGCAAGCCCCGCCTTCAGGGGACCCCTCCTGCACCGTGGCCCTTGAACAGAGGGGAGCCCCGAGGGCCCCGCCACGCCCTCCACTTCCTCTCATTGTGCCTCCCTTCCTGTTTATAGACTGTGAGGCTGGAGACATTTTCCCTCCCTTGGAGGACCTGCTCGGGTAGAGCTCTTTCTCCATTGCATCTCTCCTGACATCTTCCCAAAATGCAATTCTCTGACCCACTCACTGGTGCCTCCAGAATCAACACACTCGGGGTCAGTTTCAGTGCCGCCCGTTCGGCTGGGTGATGAGAGCAGGTCTCCCCTCTCGGAACTTTCGTGTCCTCATCTGTGAAGAGAGAACTGATCGCCCTCGTGGGGTTGTGGGGAGTTAATGGGCTAAATAAGGCGCCCGCGCTCCTGAGAAGTGTGGGCTGTGGAGCTGCCCTCCTTGTGGCGTATCATCCCAGCGAGACGATGCTGGGGCTCCGCGAGAGCCAAGCTGGACACGCACTGGGTGCCTGCAAGTCCAAACATCCTGTTCTTTTCCGAGCTCCTCACTGGAAAAACAGGGGAAAGCTGGTTTTTTTTTCCTCCTGCCCATATCGGGTGACACAAAAAAAACACAAGCCCAGCTGGGTTGAGCTACTTGACTCTCTGAAGTTGAGGAGCAAATCTGAGCTGCCGAGCAGGGTGGCGGTTCCTTTCCTAGATTAGGACCGAGGCCGTGGGAACCGGACCACCCCTGAGGCAGGAGGGCCACCCTGATGTCTCCCCGGGGCCTGAGCCTGCCTCGGAGCCCCTTCCTCCTGGGGAGGGGGGACCCTGGGCTCATGTCCTCCCCACCCCTCCTGCCTCCTTCCCTGCAGGTGAACTTCCACAGCCCCCAGAGTGGCCAGAGATGCTGGGCCGAGCGGACCCAGGTGGAGAAGCGGCTGGTGGTGCTGGTGGCGCTTCTGGCAGCAGGACTGGTGGCCTGTGTGGCAGTGCTGGGCGTCCAGTACCGGACAAGTAGGTGCCTCTGTGTTTCGTTGTGGGCTTGACTCATTCCTCCCCTCAGCTCTGTCCACTTGTGCCAGGGGCTCCCCTGGGACTGGCCTCCAAGGCCCCAGAGGGAGCCAAGTCCGGCGGACTCTGGTTGCTGAGATGACCTGGGACCTTGTGGGGGGTGCAGGGGGGACGGTATGGGTGGTGTGGAGGTTTCGGTGTCAGAGGTCATGAGTCTAAATCCTGGCCGAGCAGCTTACAGCTGTATGATAACCTTGAACAAGTCACTCAGTCTCCCAGAGTTTGTGTCTTCTCCACTTTAGCAGGGCAAATGGTGCCAGTTTGGGGGTGGCTTTGAGGGTCAGAAGCAGTGCCTACTAGGACTGCTTAACCTTAGCGGTAGGTGCTGTTGTCATTGGGATGTGTGGGCTGGTGAGACACACAGGCTGGCACTGTCCACCAGCCTCAGTTCCAACAAAGCAGCCACAATGACTTCCGTTTACTTAATACTTTTCGTGGACCAAATACCGCACCTCATCTCTACAAATGTGGTCTCATTTCCTCCTGACAGCAGCGCCATGAGGTGTGGTTGCTTTTGGCACCATTTTCCGTATGAGGAAGCTGAGGCAGCGAGACTGAGCGACTTGCCCGAGGTTACTACAGAAGGGACGGGGAAGTGGAGTTCAACCACAGGCCCTTGGGCCCCAGAGCCCAGGCTCTGCCTCGCTTCGTAATCTGGGTGCACCAGTGTGAGGACTCACAGAAAAGCTGTCCTCCCATGACCCAGCTGACCTTCGTGTACCTCTGTCATTGGATTTCTCTGTCCTATCTTGAGCAGCGATACGATCAGAGCCTTCCCCATCCTGCTGCCGGGGCCCGAGGCTGGTTCTCTGTGTGTGGCCGAGAGTAGCCAAGTGCCTCACACAGACTCAGGGTTCAGTAGGCATTTATGGAGCTGGAAAGGTCAGAGCCAAGTGAAAAACGAGGGTGGGGAGTCCAGCTGATTTCAAGGCCTCTCTCTCCCTGTGCCCCAGCACCTGGCCTTCCGATTGCGGATTGTCCAACTCATTGAACAGCCTCCGGTGAACAGCCTGAGGGCCCAACTCCACAGACTCGGTCACCGGGTCACTTATCCCATCAGAGAGATTGAGAACCTTTACAGGACCAGGGAACAGCCACTCAGGCTTCGTTGAGCCTTGTCCACTGCGAAGTTGCTGGCCCTCCTGGGTGGCCCTGCTGGACTGGGATGAGGAATAAGTTTGGGGGCCTGGAGAGAGGAGAGGGCAGGACTTACCTGAGTCTCAGCTAATCCCTCCTGTATCAAGCATCTGCTCATTCATTCATTCGCCAGGTGCTTAATGCACATTTGATTAATTAAAGATTTCCACGCTCTTAAGCATATGTACTTAGCATAATGCCTGCACTGCCGTAGGTGTGCAAGTCGTTTGCAAACTGAATAAATAAAGGATACAATGGACAAGAAGGAGGAAAAGCTGGGAACAGCCTTTCTCTACCAATCACTCTTGTCCTGTAGCCGCCTTCTTGCCTGAAGCACTATCTTGCCTAAATACCAGCTTCGGTTCAGAACACTGTGCCAGGTGGTGTGGACTCTGCCCACTCTCCTCTGCCCAGCTCCTGGCCCTGTGCCTGGGGAGCAGGCGAGGCTCCGGCAGCCAGTGTTGCCCTGAGACTGGCCCAGAAGTCCCCAAAATGTTTCTCTGCCAGAAACCAGAAGGGACCCCCAAAGGGTGGCTCCTGATGGGGTTACAGAGGGGCCCACAGGAAGGAATCCTGCTTCTGCCTCAACCCCAGCCTTCTCAGGGGCACAGAAGGGTTTTCCCAGCCTGGGCCTGGGTGGAGCTGGGTCAGGAGCAGGTGACCCCCGAGCCAACCCATGTGTTTTCATTAGCTGCCCGGGCCTGGGAAAGCGTGGCCACCCCGGATGCTGAGTTACCTCATTGCCCAGCAGCAGGTGCTGGCACTGGCCACATCTGAGCAAACAGAAGGCCAGACAAAGCAAGTTATCTGTGGGCTCTGAAGACCCACCTATAAGTTATGTCTGGGCCCTTAAATACACACTTATCCACCTTCTTGCTGCCCCCTCCCTCCTAGAAACGTGCAGGTGCTTTACAAACAGCAGCAGCAAAACAAACTTCGTGTGGAGGCCAGTACTGCCCAGACAAGTGCCAGGGACCTGTTCCTGCTTTCTAGAGTGATCATGCCCATCCTAAGGGGGAGAGATATTTTCTGCCTCCACAGGTAGTGACCAAGTGCTGGACAAAGCTCGCTCATTCATTCATTCAACAAACATGTATTGGACAGTGTTGGGTGCCATGTACAATGCTGAGCAAAGGAAATATAAAAGCACATAAGAGGCTGCCCTATCCTCCAGCTCACATTCCAGTGGGGGAGGGAGACGACCGTGACACCCCTTAGTCAGATCTCAACACCCAGGCAACCAGAGAGGGATGAGGGTCTGGGAAGGTTTCCCCAAGGAGATGGAGCCTTAAGTATTGACCTTGACATTAGATGAGGGGGTGCCTGGAAACAAATTAATTAATCAAATATGCATTAAGCACCTTCTGGGTTAGGAATGGTTGGTTGGTAAAGGATCTGCAAACCATCAAATAGTGAAAGCTTATTGCTTAAGCACCACCTGGGGGCCTTACCCTGTGCCTCACGGAGTAGGTGCTTAAAGTGCTTAGTGATTAACTCAGGCTGTTCCCGGGAACTGCTTTCTTACTTTGTTTTAAACCCAAATCCTACAAATCAGTCAATCAATCTCTCTCTCTCCCCTCCCACCCCACTCACACACACTCACACACACACTCTCACACGCACACACACATACACTCACACACACTCATACACTCATACACATACACACACACATACACAAAACTCACACACACAGACACTCTCACACATACACACACACTCTCACTTGCACACACTCTCACACACACACATACACTCACACATACACACAAACACTCTCACACATACACACACACACAAACACTCTCACACATACACACACACTCACACACTCTCACTTGCACACACTCTCACACACACACACACTGGTGGATCTTGCTCTCTGAGGATCACCCTCTCACGCTGTCTTCCGGGTATTCCCAGCAGCCAAGGTTCTGTCAGACTTCACTTCCTGTAGTTTGTTGTACAAAAACAATAAGTATTATTTTCCTTTTCCAAATATGAAGTTATATCATAATAGCGAATAGGCGTTTTCAAACTACACGGAAATTCTCTTCCCCACCCCAACCTCCCATAACGATTCCGGCGCCTTCCCTGGTGGGGAGTGGGGCATGCAGCTTTGCTGAAGATGACCGTCTAGAGAGATCCCTGCCATTTTCTCCTCTGTTTCCATGCCTGGTGGCTCGATGGTTTTTAATTCCTGTATAGGCATCTCAGCACAAGTAATTACCTCAAAATAACGTCACCCTGATCTCTGTGCTGTTGCGCAGCTCCTCCGAGCCCTGGCTCAACCCGAAAGCCTTTGCGTTTCCATCAGATGTTCATTGCCTACAGGCCACTCAACCCGGCTGGCGTTCTGTTTCCGAGTGAGGTGAGCTCTGCCCCAGCCGGCCGGAGTGTTCTTTTCTTCTCTAAAGATTGGCCTGGGAGCCCGGGACCCTAAGACTCTAGCGAGCTGAGCCCCGTGGTGGCCGTGAGATCGTTTCATCATCCCTGTGAAATTGGTCCTACTGTTCTACCTCATTTCTAGATGGAGAAACGGAGGCTCCGAGAGATGAGGTCACGTTTGCGAGGCCCACAGACAGAAGCAGAAGCTGGGAATTGAACCCGGGTCTGAGTGCTCACAGTGCCTGCCCTGCCTCACTCCTCCCTGTGTAGCGGGGTGATGAACTCACCAGAGGTCGTAGGAGCCCCCAGTGTTCCCGGCAAAGAGGCAGCGAGGGGAAGCAGGAACCCCCAGCCATAGAGTTGCTGCAGCAGGACGGGCTGGGTTCAGCTTTGTGACCTTGTCCCCCTCTCTCGCTCAGGGCCTCATCTTTAATCGGGCCGTGTCACCTGTATCTGAGGCTTGTCCCGAGACCTACATGACATCATGCATGTGCGTGAAGTACCCGGTGCAGAGCTGTGTTCAGGAAATAGCCCCTCTTGTCGCCGGCACAGCTGTGTCAACAGAGATTCCACTGAGCCTGTTCTTAGTCACCAGCCTGGAGCACCGGCCTCCAGCTCCTGCAGTCAGGTTCATCTCGCTATCTCGGGCTGGGCCACAGCTGAGGCCGCCTACGGTTCAGTTCCTTTGCCAGAGCCCGCTGATCGAACTTGAGGCAGGGGTCCGGCCCCCTCCTCTTGCCCTTGGCCTTCAGACAGCCCTCACACTTTGCCCGAGTTTGTGAGAACCAGCTCAGAGGAAGCTGACTTCTCTGCTCATCGTGTTTTGGGGGCACTGGTAGGATTTGCAGCCCTGCCCACTGCCCACCTGCACCACCTGCTGTTCCTCCGTAGGCCACACCTCCTGGCAGGGGGTCCGCACCAGGAGTGCTTCCTTCCAGGCCCAGAGCAGAGAGAGGGTGAGCTTCAGATCCCATTGGCCACTAAGCAGGGTGCTTTGCTTCTCTGTGCCTCAGTTTCCTCTGCGAAAATGGCCGTAAGCAAAATTATCTCAGGGTTGTTTTGGTTTGGGTTCTTTTGAGGATTTGATGAGGTCACCCTCCTGCCCCGGGTTCAGTGGGAATGATTTTTTAAAGTTCCTTCTATTCTTAGAAGTCTTTCTTCTTCCTGAGTCCCGGCACCATAGAGTCTGTACCCCCCGTGTGTGGCACATACTAAATACATTCAGCTTACGTTTGTAGAATGAATGACAGATGTTTCTCCTACTGTTGTCTTTTGACTTTTCCTTTATGATGTGTATCCCCAACTAACTCATTTGCTCTTGAAGGAAAGAACTACACCTTTCATATCCCTCAGCACACACACACACACAGACACACACACGGACACACACCGCTCAGCAAGAACCTACAAAATACTCAGTAACTATCTTGTTGAAAAAAATGAATGAGTGAATGAATTTGTTGAAAAAAGTCAATGACTATTTGTAGAGGGAAGGACTTGTTTCAGGTACGTTTAAGCTGTAGAAAGGATTTTAGGCAGCTAAACGCAAGTCTTATTTTATTAGCCAAGAAATGGAGAACCTCCTGAGATCATTTCTCTGGAGGCACCTAGAGACCATGCAACTCACATCTGTGTGGTCAGGACCAGGGTGGGGTGTGGCGCACCAGGACCCCTGGTCACGCACGGTACTTCAGCAGCCTCCTCCCTGCCTGCCCTTCACCAGCCTCCTGTCCTTGTCCCCTGCCAGGAACGCCCCCGGTGTGCCTCAGCCAGGGCTGCGTCTCAGTGACCAGCTCCATCCTGAGTTCCATGGACCCCAGGGTGGACCCCTGCCAGGACTTCTTTACCTATGCCTGCGGCGGCTGGATCAAAGCCAACCCCGTGCCTGACGGCCACTCGCGCTGGGGGACATTCAGCAACCTCTGGGAACACAACCAAGCCATCATCAAGCACCTCCTCGGTAAGCACCCTACATGGGGACCCGCGAATGGCCTGCAGGCGGGCCGTCAGCAGGACCTGCCTGGCCAGGCCGGTCAACGGAGGAGCTTGGCTGGAGGGGCAGACAGAGGCTTTGGAGTATGTGAAAATGGGCTAGAATGCCTGTCCCGTCACTGTGTGCCTGTTACTTATCTCTGAGCCCCAGTTTCTTCATCTGTAAAGCAGGACTGATAACACCCAAACCGCAGAGTCTGGAGAACTAGAGAGCACACATGTAGAGTATCAGCGTGGCAGGTGTGCACATAGTAGGTGCACAAAAACTAGCAGCGTGGTCTTTGCTTTTGTGACTTCCAGCTGCAACTTAGTGGACTAGTTTTGACCGCTTTTTTGCAAGTTGTGAGTGAAAGGAATCAAGGCTGAGCACACAAGGTTAGATGGTAAGGTTGTGAGCAGATCAAAGTCATAACAGTTTATCTGAGAGCTCCGCATTGTAGGCAGCAGTCTTCCTTGGCCTCCTGAAAACTGATAAGCCTCTAACCAAAGTTCTCCTCTTTGCTCCCTGTGGGCCTTCAACACCTCTAGGTGACCTGGTACTGATGGTTTTATGCTTAGGTTAGAAACCCGTGTCTGTCTTGTTTGCAGCTGTATCCCTAGGTAATGTGTGTTGAATTGACATCTGCCTGCTGGGGTCCTCTGTGTGAAGTCACGATGCTCCGTTCTGTCACATGTAGAGGTCCTGGCTCGAACACCTTAGCAACCGATATCTTGGGCCAACTCTCTCTCTTGCTGACCCCATCCTGGGGCCCCAAATTGTGGGATAGGTTAGATCATGAAAAGCCAATTAGTCCATCAGGAAGAGAACTTAGATTCAACAAGTACATATTAAGTTTAAAAACAAAACAACCAATCCTCAAGATACACAAAAGTAGATAAAATACAATACAAATTTTAAAAGTAGGTAAAATAGAAGAAGGTGCCTTAAAAGGGAACACGTCTCAAAGGGTCAGAAACCTTCCGGTGGGAAAGTTTTCTAAAAGATAAGAAAACATTCTTATTTGAAGGTTACGAATTGCAAGCAACTGTGTCTTTTATTTTAAAACTATTTTAATTGATTTTAGAGAGAGGGAGAAAGATGAGTTTGTTGTCCCACTTATTTATGCGTTCATTGGTTGACTCTTCTATATGCCCTGACCGGGGATCAAACCTGCAACCTTGGCGTATTGGGACCATGCTCTAACCAACTGAGCTACCTGGCAGGGTGGCAATTGTGTCTTAGAGGAAAGGAGACCTTTCCTTTCTTTCCCACCCCAGGGGGCGCCGCTGCAGCTGGGTGAAACCCACCCACCATTCCTTCTCGGCCCCCAGCAGCTCCTGGGCAGGGCCCCTAGGTTGCCCCCTTAGTAACACAGCCTCCTGCTTGTATCCCTGAGGATCAGAACAGTGTTTGCCGCTCTGTATGTCAGGACAGCAAAGCCCCTGCCCGCTTTGTGCCTTTGAAAGGGACACAGCCTTTCACTTCAGAAGCAGGAGCTGTAAAGGCAAATTTGTCTGTGGTAGCCAGACTTCAACTCAGGGACGCCCTTTCCCAGCACCTAAAGACACAGCCAGGAGCTGGGCAAGCACTGTCAACCAAAGAGGGGGAGTCCTCCAGGGAAGAGCACAAGATGGGCTAGTTCCTCTGGGTTCAAATGCTGCCTCGTCCTCTTACTGTGTGATCTTGAGTCAATTACATAACCTCTCTGGGCTTCGTCTCTCATTAGTACAATGGGAGCTATGTCTCTTTTAGGTTATAAAAATTAAATGGGAAAATACGTTTAAAGTGCTTTGTTTCAGTTGGCCTGGCATATTAAGGAGGCTTTGTTTATGATGATGTTGCTGTTTTTCACCCTTGACCTTTGCACAGCACTTTAGAGTTTACAGAGATCTTTTTGTCGATATCATCCATTTGATCATGCAGTGTAGGAGGCGCTTGACAGATGGAGACACAGATCCTCAAGATAGGTTGGTAGGTGGCAGAGCTGGGACTTGCCTGACTTCCGGTCATGTGTCTTTTCCCCTGTCCCCAGCCCCTCCTTCAGGTACAAGGCACAGGTGGCTCCCTTTGTGCCTTGGCGAAAGCCTGCAGGCAGACAGCTCAGAGCATTGAGGGAGTGAAGGAAAGAGGGAAAGAGACCGACATTTTCTCGGTGTCTGCTACGTGCTATGCGCTGTACCAGTCTCTTCATACTACCCCTCCCCCCCTTGTCCGCACAGCTGCCCTGGGGTGTAGGCACTGTGCTTCCCATTTTATAGATGAGGAAACCAAGGCTTAGAAGTCTTAGGTAACTTTACCAAGGACACACTGCCAGTCAGGCTGGAGGGGGGTTCCAGACAGGGAAAGAAAGGCGATGGGCAGGCCCTTTAACTTTCCAGTTAGGCCCAGAACTGTGTGTGATGTACGGCGCCTGTGATCCTGACCTGCTGTTCTGGGGCTGGTTCCCATCAGGAGGACCTTGGGTCTATGCCAGGACTGAGTCCACCCCTAGTGGCAGGGCCCATGAGGAGTGGCCTGCAGCCCTGGGCTCTGGCCTTGCATCCACCCTGTCCCTGAAGGTCAGGTATAGGGGGGAGCTGCACTGAGCTGGGCACGGAACAGCCAGAGCCTTGTGTTCAAGCCCCTGACCCCGGTCCAGGGTCTGGTGGTATCAGGAGGCCACACTAGGGTTTTGAGGTCAGGCAGCCCTGGCACGCGAGCTTATCACCCATGTGGCCTCGAGCAGATGAACCAGCTTCTCTCCAGCTCTGTGTCATGGTCTGTAAAATGGGGGTGACGATGCTACCTGACACACGAAGTTCCTGTGAGGTTTGACTTGCATGTGAGGGTCAGCATGCTTAGCACTGAGCCCGGCACAGAGGGAGTCTCTCACCCGCTGGGGTGGCAGTGAGTTCTTGCCCAGACTCCTTCCTAGCAAGCGGGTGACTGCAGAGCAGCCGCTCCACCCTCAAGGCCCAGCAGAGCATTAGGAGAGACGTCCTAAGGGTTCATTGAGTAATTATTGGGTCCTAAGGGTCCTAAGAGTAATTATTGCTTCTGTAATTTCTTTTTTTAAAAATATATTTTATTGATTTTTTACAGAGAGGAAGGGAGAGGGATAGAGAGGTAGAAACATCAATGAGAGAGAAACATTGATCAGCTGCCTCCTGCACACCTCCTATTGGGAATGTGCCCGAAACCAAGGTACATGCCCTTGACTGGAATCGAACCTGAGACCCTTCAGTCTGCAGGCCGATGCTCTATCCACTGAGCCAAACCGGTCAGGGCTGCTTCTGTTATTTCTTACGGAAGCGCTGGAGTACACCAGTTATCAGCCCACAATCATGCTGAGCTGTTTACTTGTATTTTATTAAAGCCACGGTGTGGGCTGTATCTGCCCATTTTACAGATAAGGCTCACAAACACAGAGATGTATTTTCTAGGAAATGGCGGAGCTGGGGTTCAGCCCCAGGGCTGTGGGGCCTCAAACCCACATGCTTTCCCTACTGACTCCTGAGTCACCTTCACCATGCGGAGGCTGCAGCTCGGCCACAGTGGTTCAAGCTCCTGTGTGGCTGAGCTCCAGGCTGGGCAAGACCTGGCCCAGGCCTGGCGAACACAGTATCTGGGGCCACCCCCATGTCACACTGACCAGGAGCTTCTCCAGGAGATACATCCTGGGGTCCTCTCCTCCCAGGCCAATTCCTGGGAACTAGTTGGAAATGGCCCTTCACCTTTGGGCCTTGGTACCTAGAAATGCCTGAGAAGCCAGGAGACAGGTGAGTGGGTGACAAAAAATTCAGGAGCGTGGGCCCGTGCATTCTTGGGCTTAAGGCCAAGCTGGTTTCAGCTTCCCCAAGACAAAGGGGTCAGCCAGCGGCTTCAGGAGGGAGCTGAGGCCTGTGGGGATTGGATCAGGCAGGGGTGGGGGGACAGGCTGTCCCAAATGGCCTGGAGTGAGCTTGCCCCGGTGGAAGGAGGAGAAGGCACAGGCAGAGGGCCGGTGAGGACTGTCAGCTGGCCGTGCAGAGCAGCTGTAAAGATGAGCTTGCCCGTGACCTTGGGCAGACCTCCCCTATCTGACAGTGAGTTCACCCTCTCCCTTCAGAGGAAATCCAGGCAGATCTGCAGCAGGTGGGTTGAACTAGGCCTGGTGCCACCGTGGCATGTCCTTGCAGCCTGCTGGCTAGAGGGCAGTGACCTCAACTGCAGGAGACAGATGCCTCATCCATGAGATACTGCCGCCCACCCAGCTGCCTGCTTGGGCTGTCCTCATAGGAGACAAGAGTGTGTCTCCCTTTATCAGGGGAAGGATCGCCTCTGGGGCTGGGCCTGCCCTGGGCTTGCCAGCGTGTGCTTTCAGCACAGACTGTTCTGCCATCCAGAGTCCCTACCCCACCCCCTTCCAGTCCTGCGAGACTTTTCTCAAACTTTATGCCTCCCATGGCTACCAAAGGGCCTCTCTGGCTTCAGCTACAATCACAGGTTGTGTACCTGTCACATTTACTACATCTTGTATTATGAGAGTGATCATGCAAAAAAAGTTCATGCCTTATTGCAACCGTTCAGGCAATACAGATTCCACACAGAGGAAGTTAGCGGCCTCCTGCCCCTGACCCGTCTCCCTGAGAAACACAGGCAGTGTTAAATGTGTCCATGTTAGTAACTGGGCAATTAGTCCTATCATCTGTGACGGCTCTTACATTTTTATTCAGATTTATTTTTCCAGTATTTACTGTCGAATGTCGTTTCATCTTCCCGCGTCATCTGGAACCTGTAGGAAATGCTTTCTGTTCAGTCCCTTGGCTGCAGCCGCCGGCCCTTCCCTCACGTTTGGGGAATGGTTAAATGGCCTGACATGTGACCCAGGGTGGGAGGGGGTGTCAGCCTCCAGGCAAGGCAGTGAAAGCAGAGAGAGCTCAGGCTCCCATCCTGGCAGGAACTCACTTGTGTGACCTTGGACCGGTTCCCCACCCCTCGCCTATCGATGGGCGTGATACGAACACCCACTGGTGGAGATTGTTATGACCAGACGCACACACAGCCACGCCTGCACACAGGAAGCAGCCCATTTTCTCGGAAGCTCCAGTCCCAGCGTGCCGCCCTTCACTCTGCTGCCCTAGGCAGGCTCCTCGACAGGAGGTGATCCTGTGCGCCCCAGGGGGTCGGTTAGTGCTGACGAGCAGGTCTCAGCACAGGGCCCGGCCTGAAGTAGGCACAGGAAATGGTGATCGTGTTATTATTCTTTTGATTCTTCTGCAGCAAAAGGCACCTCCTTTATCAGGTCCCCACATCCCCTCACAGGATGGGGCTCCTAAGGGCTGGGATTGTCTGAGCTGAGTCTATGGGTTTATCTAAGACAAACACTGGTCCTGCTCTGATGTGGAGTTGCCCCCCCCCCCCCCATGATCCCTTTCCCCCCATGCTCCTGGCCAGAATTCCCAGTAATCCCCGTTTCTGCAGCCGCCCAGCTGCCTGGGCATTTTTTCCTCCCGGGGAGTGAGGCGGGAGGTAGAGGCTGTGCCAGTATAAACTCCCAGAGGAAGAAGCAGGCCGATTAAATGGTGTGCTGTCTTTCCTCTCTGGGACTTTGGGGAAGTGACTGAGGAAGTTTCTGGAACTCTGGTTCACTAGGGGGAAGGACCCAGGCAGTTGGAGGCCTGTTGCCTGGCCATGGGTTGCCACGTTATTTCCACTGGGGCCCTGGCAGTGCCATCGCCTCCCAACTCAGTCCTGGTTGCTGCCCTGTTGGTTCCTCCCTGCTGATCCCATGGAGCCTTCTCAGGTAGGGTGTCTTACAGGAAACCACGCTTTTCCCGGAGAGGAAACCACCTGTGGCTCATTTCACTTTGAACCCAAGCCTCCTCCCTCAGGCCGAAGTGGTTGACACCTCTTTTTGTGGAGCTGCCAGAGCATGCATGCATTCATTCATTCATTCATTTATTCAGTGACTCTGTATTGCACACTGTGTGCCAGACATCGCTAGGTCCCGGACATCGCGTCAGGAATAGGACGGTCTTTTCCTGTGGAAGTTCATTCCAGCAGGAGAGACAGACTGTAAGCAAATCAATGAGTAAATAATATGATTATGAAGAATTAGGGCTTTGGAAAAAAGCAAAGAACATGTGGGGCCTGAGAGGGAGGGGAAGGCGAAGACGAACGAGGTGGACTTTCTGAGGAGGGGACATCTGAGCAGAAACTTGAATTTGGTGAGCGAGCCGACCGCGTGGATGTGAGGGGAAGGGCGTGGCAAGCAGGAGGAACAGTGAGCCCCGTGGCCCTGGGGCAGGAGCGTGGGAGCGAGGAGAGGAGCAGGAGACAGGCGGCAGGTGGCAGGTGACAGCTGGGAGGTGCAGGGCCCAGGTCAGTCCTGGCAGTGTTTCTCAACCTTTTCATTATT
>PVJC01022389.1:0-27432 GCA_004026665.1 Murina feae | reverse complement strand
GCTTATGCACCAGTACTTTTCAAGTGTCTGTTCATTGTACCATCAGAAAAACCTTACAAGGTCAGCATTACCATGCTCTCCATTTCTCAGGTAACAAAACTGGGGCTTCGTGATTAATTACCAAACTCAAAGCCACACAGCTGCTACATTATAGAATCACAACTAGAATCCAGCTCTCTGACACCGAAGTGGATCCTCTTCCCGTCTGAACATACTGAATTCCAATAGCCACAGAGTGGTGGGCAAGCTAGATCTGTTCATATACAAAATTGTGTGATGGACAGAGCTTGTCTTCAGCTGACTGGTCCCTGTGTCTGTCACACAGATGAGCATCAGTCTCTGCCTGCGCCTGCCCGCCTCATCAGCACCCACTGTCCTGCTGACTCCCGATGAACAGAGTTTTAACCACAGCACCCATTGGGCCTGACCCCTACTGGGGGCACCCCAAGCTCTGAACATGTCCCTGAACCCTTTTCTGCTCATCAAAATGTATCGGGTCTTTGAACTAAAAGCCACAGTTTCTGCGAATTTGCTCAATAAATTAGAGTTTTTAATGCAGGCCAATGAATTAATGTATTAATCACATAAGAGGCAGGAAGGAGAGAGGTAGAGAGAAAGGGAGAAGAAATTACTGAGCCAAGCTTACCAAGTGACAAATGCGAATTTGGCTTCCAAAGGAATGTACACATCCTTCTGGGAGAAAGGAAACCTGGGCGCAGGCTAAACAGAAGGAGGAAGATGGCCCAGAGGAACAGGTGGGCTAGGCAGCTGGGTGCACTGTCTCGCTCCTCTGGCTTCAGGTAGACCATGGACTCAAGGCCCACTTATCACTGCAACTCCTGCACCTCAGGAGTCCAGCTGGGCTCCCTGAGCGGTGACCCTGAGAGCTGTGGGAGGCTGGTGGAGGGAGGCTGTCCCTGGAGAGCAGGGCCTTCCAGGGGAAACTTCTCCAATAGGTACATCTGGGTGTTCAGGTCAGAGCTGGGGAAGACTCCCCCAGCCCCTCAAACTTCTCCAGAGCTATTAAAAGGGTAAGAAAAGACTCAACCAACCCTGGCTTCCCATGTGCCTCTCAAAACCTTTTAAATTTGAAGGCAGTTCCCATTGGAAGACAGTCTACCCTATTTGCCTCCCTGAGGATTGTTCCTGCAGCTTTGACATGAGGGACCAGGAGGAGTCTAAACACAGCATGAGGGAGCATCTTCGCATCCCACCTGGGACGGTACAAATGGCTCTGCTTTGTTTGGTAGGAGGACAAGGAGTGGGCAAATAAGCGGCAATCTATGTACTTTTCAATTCACAAAAATAACGAAGTATTTTCAGAAATGTTTGCTTGTGGCTCCAGGTTTTCTCTCTAGACGTTTTCCCTTTGCTGAGAGACGCGACGGAGGGGTGCGCAGTGCAAAGACCTGCCTCTGCCCAGAGCTGTCTAGTCGTAAAGCCACGGTCGGGGTGAGAGGCGTTCCCGGTCCTCTCCGCCAGGTGCTGCGGCACTGTGTCTGGCTTTATCTGAAGTGATGAACTGCTTTCAGGGGAGGGGATGAGAAAAGATTAATTACACTCAATTGGGTAAAAACATTATTAGGAATACCCCTAGCATTTATCTTATGCCTGTGCCTTTTCACTCTCTCGAGGCACAGCGATATTGTAAGGCTATCATGAGTGTAAAATAACCTCACCACTAGCCCTTTGGAATGGAAAGGAGACACTGAGGCCTGGGAGGTCCTGGTGCTTATCTGGAACCCCAAGGAGCTCCCAAGTCCCCGCTTTGCCACCCGGAGTGCATCCACCTCCCCCAGGAGGTGCTACTCCTGCTCTGCTGATTAGAGCCCTTTCTTTTTCCTGAGCCCCATTGCATCGGGGAGACACATTAAAGGCCTCCCCATAGACAAAATTCAGGGGCCGACAGGTAGCTTTCCATTAATAATGCAAAAATACAAATTAAACCATCCTCTAGGTGGTTCTAGAATAGAACTTGACCCCTCCTCCCCAGCTCCACAGGAATCCACAAACACATTTTTAAATAACAAAAAGAAAATTGAGTACTTGATGCTGTTAGCAGAGGCCCTGGGGGGATGGAGAGAGTGGAAAACAGTCTATTATTTTGCACCTGTCCTGCCCATAGCTCGTTGTGCAGCAGTATTTACTTAAAAAGCAGAGGAGGAAATCATTATTTGCTCTTAGTCCTGCCATTCCCCTGGCTACACTGTGTTGGAGGAAGTGTTTTATTTTATTTCTTTTCCTCCTTTCCCACCCGCCCAAGTTGCAGGAGGTTAAGAGTGACAATGCCTGGCACAGATGACAGAGAATCACAGAGGCCAGGTGGGGGCTCAGCCTCAGCCCTCCCTCCGTTCCAGTCTGACAGCCGAGAAAGGGAGGGGGTCTCTTTCTCTCCCTTCCTCTCACTCTTGTATTCTCTCTCCCCACTCGGAGAAAGCTGCATATACTTTATATATGCATGCTATATGTGCAGGTATACATTAAGGACATAAACATATACACTTTGTTTGCATATGCATGTTATTTCATACATGTAGGTGTGTATCATACACATGTCATCTAAACATATTTCCATTGTAGGTGTGTGTATTAAACACACACACACCCTTGGGCACACACACACACAGACAGACATGCATCCGGCTCCCTCCTTCAGGCGGAAGGGCTGCGGGGGGGGCGGGGGGCATAGAACAACACAGGATGCACAACAGCAAGGAGCAGAACAGCGGAAAAGCAAGGCCTCGCGTTAAATGGGAGAGAATCTTCCTTTACTAATGCTTCTCCCCCCTCACTTGGACAGATGACAGGGATTCCCGCCCTCCTGAAAGCATCCCCTCCAACACCCCCCTCAAATGATGGCGCCCCTGCTGGGCAGGGGGCAGCACAGCTGGAAGGAGCTTGTTTCCCTGGAAAACATAGTCATGGGCGGGAAGACAGAAGCAGGACTGGACTGGTAAACAGTGCCTCCCAGGCGCAGAGCATTTTCTAAAGCAAGGAGAGCAGTGGGCAGAGCGATAAATGGCCCTGGGGGAGAGCAGCCCAGCAGGACCGCTGGCTTCCCTTTAGCAGCCTCCAGCCCTTTGCATCCACACGTGTTAGTGCAGAAAAGGGGCACCCCTCACCCCTCCAGGTCACAGAGCAGTTCCAGGTGGAAGTGGAGCTGGGATCCGAAGACCTGCAGCTGCAGGCGGCCTGCGGTTTACCCCCTGCAGGGAGTCCAGTGTTCTTTACAGGAGGAGAGCAGTTTCGTCTTTCTGTGAATTGGGGGTTCTCGGGGAGGGGAGAAAGCAAGGAGCCACCCTACGCCTCTGACCTGTGAGAAAGGACTCACCTGCCTGAATTTCAATGACGGACTAGGAAACAGGAGCATGGCGAAAAATGAGGCTTCTAACAGCATTCCCGAGAGCGGGCGCCCATTGTACAGGATCACACGTGGGGCAGGGAACGTCGCCTATTTATTTATCCCTCCTCCGGCTCCTCATGGCTGAGTCCTATGAGATGGCCTGTTTCCTCGTGGGTCACCTAGGTCTTGCTGTCTCCCATTTGGCCATTAAAATATTGGGCTGTCTTGTTGTTTTGAACAACAAGAAAGCCCACTGTATGGGACAATATATTTGCCAATGATATCTCTGATAAAGGTTTAATCTCCAACATTTACAGGGAACTCATACAACTTAACAAAAGGAAAATATTGGGCTGTCTCCACCTCCTTTTGTCTAGGGGAGTCTTCCTAGCACATGTGCTCTCGGCCACATACACAGCCCCCATACCCTCTCGCCAGCCCCACATCCTGTTTGTTCTGGGAAAATTCAGTGACCACCTGGCCACATGCTGCTTCTTTTCCATGAAGATGAATCGGAGGCATGTTACTTACATGACCCAACCACCTTCCCTCAGAGCAGCTCTCCTCGTATTGTTCTCGGTATTGGTCATCTACAAGTTCAAATTGTAAGAGGTTCTGTGACTGCAAAGAGTAGGAAAGCCAATATTCCCCCTTAGGTTCCCCGTTCTTTCTGGGGCTCCCCTGTTTCCTGCTCTTGGTCCTAGACTTGACCTCCTTCCTCAACTTACTTTTCCCACCAGGTTGCTTCTGTACCAGATTTTTACCTTGCTGCTTGTTCTTTCTGCTCGTTCTAACCCTCCTCGGCCCTTTGCCCTTTGTGCTGTCCCCTAAGGTGACGTCCGTTTCTCTAAATAATTATTCTAATCTCCTCCCCACGCACCGTGTCAGCTGTCAGAGGCTGCCGGTAGGTATGACTGTCCCTGCACTGGGCTCTCTGTAATCTTCCTGCTTCTGACCCCCAGATCTATGTCTTCGGCCAAGATCACCAAGCCAGGTTTCAGACTTAGATGTTCTAATACATCCTGGATAGCTCTGAGCATGTTCCATGTCACCACCTTTCTTCACCAATCCACTTCTGAGTCTGTGTTTGCAATCACTCACAGGACCACAGCTAACCCAACACCTGAACTAGAAGGGAGGCTCAGAGAGGCAAGCTCCTCTCAAGCCAGTCAATTGCCAAATCTGGGCCAGTTTACCTTTCTCTCAATAATTCTATCTGCTCTCCATTCCCCATCCCCACCCCCAACCGTGGTCTCATCCTGGCTGAGCACAGCAACCTCCTTAACTGGCTGGTGTTCTTGGCTCTACTGTCTTCCTATTTGCTCTCTGCATAAGCACAGAATGACTGACTTGGAAAGCAGATCCTGCCAGGCCTAGGATAAAACCCAGCCCCTTCCACAGCCTGCCCGGCCCAGACTGTCTGTGATCCCACCCCTGCCGACCTCTCCAGCCTCATCTCTCACCCTCCCCCTTGCACTTTTCACCCCAGCAAACCCAGTCATGTGCAGTTTCACAACTCCTCATGTTTCTTCCCTCCTCAGTCTTGAGTTTGCTGTCCCCTCTGCTGGCCATGCCCTCCCCACCACTTGCTCTTGTCCTAGCCAAGCTGAGCTCTTCCTTTACATGTCTGGTAGGCCTCTCCTTGGCCTTAAGCCTTCCCGGTGGCCCCTTTCCAGCTGGCTTAGATCCATTTCCCAAGGCTCTCTCAATGCCCTGTGTCCCCCCATCTTTGTTCCTTTGTTCCACCAATATTCATCAGTTGCCTGGTGTGTGTGTGCCAGCCATGGCACTAGGAACAAAGCAGTGACTCCAGCAAAGAAAACTCTTGCCCCTTAGATGTTAAGTGATACTGGACAAGGAAGAAACAAGACACGTACGTAGCATGGCTAGAACGGTGGTGAGTACAAAGAAGGAAAATAAAGCAGAGGAGAAGTAAAGGCAGTGTGATACGCGGGTCTGCATCTTAGATAAGGAGACTGCAGAGAGCCGGCTGGAGAAGGTGACTTTTGAGAAAGAGCTGAGGCCCGCAGGGGAATGAGCCTGCAGATAGCTGGGCAGAGAGCATTTCAGTGGATGAAATAGGAAGTTCTAGGGCCTGAGGTGGGAGTGTGCCTGGCATGTTTGAGAAACAGCAAGATGCCAGCATAAATGAAAGAGAATGAACAAGCAGGAGTGATGTCAGGAGGGTAATACGGGAAGGAGGTCAGATCCCATCCAGCCCTGCTGCCACTATGGACCACTGCATAAACAATGGCTTTTACTCTGAAGGAGATGGCAGCTACGGAAAGCTTAAGCAGAGGTGTGGCATCTGCTTGATATTTAACAGATCTCTCAGGCTATTGTGTCAAAATTAGATCATGGGGAAGTAAGGGCCGAGTCAGGGAATAAATTAGGAGGTGTAGCAATAATCTGGGCAAAAGGTAATGCTGGTGTGGCTCAGGGATTTGCCAGGGAAAGTGTTGAGCACAAACCATTTTCAAGGTTTCTCCACCAGATTAGCCCACTCATCCATCAGGCCCCAGGGGAGCCTTTGTGATTCCCTAAATGATGCGTATGATTCCCTTCCTGTGCTCTCCTCACAGCTATATATGCTTGTTTATATCCATGCCATCCAGTATGGTAGCCACTAACCACATGCGTCTCTTGTGTAGTTGAAATGTGTCTAGTGCCATAGGTTGAAATGATATTTTTTATTTATTCAGTTAAAATTTGTTATTAAAATTAATTTTATTGGTTTCTTTTTATCTTTTTAAAAAGTGGCTACTAGAAAAATTTAACTTATATTTGTAACACCTATTTCCAGACAGCACTAGCTGAAGTATTTTCATACTATAATGTGATTATCTGAAGGCATGTCTGTCTTTTGCACTAGGATCAAGAGAAAAAGTTTCATCTTTGTGTCCAAAGACCCTTGAAAGGAGCCTTATCCATAATAAATCCCTCTTCCAAACATTGGAGAGATGAAGGAGCTCTGTAAAACAAGCACACGCAAAGTAAGGGGTAGACAGGGAGGATTTTGACTGATGGACAAGGAGAAGTAGAAGGAAGTGGTTTCACAGGAGAAGAAGGTGTGAATGATGTAGGGGTCTCTGAAAGCATGGACAGAAAGTGAATGATTTGAATGGAAGCAAAGATTAAAAGATCAGCCATGGGCATTGTGAGGGTCCTTCCAACGCCAGATTGAAAGGTCAGGACTCCTGAAAGCAACAGGAGTCACTGAGGATTTGTGAGCCAAAATAACTGCCATGACCACATAGTGCAGTGATCATGACTAGCAGGCTGTCATGCTATTTGCCTGTATGAATTATTTGCATTTCATCACTTGGTTTCTTCATCTCAGTGCTTGTGGTTTAGAGCCATGATTTCAGTATCGCCAGGGCAAACCCCTGCTTGACTTCTCATTCCCCAGCTCAAATCCTTTACCAGGGAGGAACGCAAACCTACTTCCCATGAGGATCTTTGCTGCAAGAGTTTACTTTTTGTTCCCTGAGAGGTAACTTTGGAGCCCTCAGGAACCAGGCAGAAGGATTCCAGAGCTTTTCAGGCTGTGGACTCGGAGCTTTGGTTCCTTTGAACACAACTATCCTAGAAATAAGCCAGCAGTTTGCCAAGGCACCCAGCTCTAAGCTTTGACCTGAGGCTGCTGGGCCTATTGATGGGTGTGTCTTAGAATCAGCCTTGGGGATAATTAAAGCTTTTTCCATAATGAGATCCAATTGGCTCCTTAATTATATTTCCCTCATCTTATATATTTTTTAAAAAGTGAACTACCTAGCCCAGCCAGCATGGCTCAATGGTTAACATCAACCTATGAACCAGGAGGTCACAGTTTAATTCCCGGTCAGGGCACATGCCCAGATTGTGGGCTCTATCTCAGGTCAGGTGGTGGGGTGGGCAGAAGGTGGCCGATCAATGATTCTCTCTCATCATTGATGTTTCTATCTCTCTCTTCCTCTCTGAAATCAATAAAAATATATTTTTTAAAAAGTGAACTACCTAAATTGGTTAATCAAAACATGTGTAGAATGAGATTAAAAAATGGTGGTGGAGTAAGTAGATGCAACACAGACACACTCCCAGGACCAAACTGGACTTACAACTAAAAAAAAATCCTGAAGACTACCTGGAGAAAACCCTGATAACCAAGGATAGAAAGTGGAGGCCATATACAGACTGGTAGGAAGTATAGAGGCATGAAAGGGCTGTCAGGGCTCTCACAGACAGTAGTTGAAGTTCTAGAGAAATATCTCAACTGGCGGGGGGGGAGGGTGCCATTAAGAACCCTGGGGTCTAATCCCCAAGCTGGCTACCACAGTAGAGAGCATCAGAACTGAGAAAGGTGTCCACATAACATCTGGCTGTGTAAAGTAGCAGGGTTGCTGACTGCCAGGGTGAGATGGCTGGAGATGCAGGCACACTCTTAAAGGGTCAATGCACAAAATTTTGAGTGCAGCCACTCATCTTGAGCTCCAGCATAGGGAGGGCAGAGTGGAATGAGCTTGTGTAAGTATAAGCCAGGGTTTGGGGCTCTGAGGTTAGAGCTCAGAAGGCAGACACTACAGTGCTGAGTCATTCCCTCAAGTGGTGGAGGTCATCTTTCTCAGACAGACTTTTGCTATCCAGGCAGTTTTTGCCAGAGGTGAGGGAGGGGGAAAGAAAGTTGACTCATCCTATTGGAAAACCCCTCACCCCACCCTGTGGAGTTTTTGAGGCCCATTAAGAGACTAAGAATAACAATTAGCTTACAGGCAGAAGCAATTGCCCACCCTTTGAAAAAGCTCTCACTTCACCTATGGACCATTGCCTGAGACTACTCAAGACTAAATCCAGTCACTCTGCAAGCAGAGGTTGGTCTCTGAAGGCTTTGAGTCCTTGCCTGACCTAATTAGTCAGAAACAGCATTTGGGTCCCCACAACAGATGCACAGGGAAGCAAACATCAACAAGAACACATACACATCTCTATGCCCCCACCACAGTCACTATCCCAGACCCACAAAAAAGGCAAAATCCAGAGGGACCCCAAGCTTCTGCAGCTGACACCTGCAGGTCCAGCTCCATGGGGGAAGGGAGTAAAGCTCAGAACATGAACTATCCAGGTGTAGACTCAAGGCAGACCCAGTTTCTGGGCTAAGGAGTCCCCAACCACTGAACAACTAGGAGAGTCAACCTCTCAGATCTCAGTTAGGTCGCCCATGACCAAAAAGAGACAGTGACCCATATTCACCAGCAGTGAGAAGCTCCCAGGAGGCCCAGGATAGACACACCAAGGGACCGAATTCAACGACATCAGAGCAAAATCCAGCAAGCCACTCAAATAGGACCCAAAGCACCTGCATAACAGCTAGCACTATGACAATGAGGTTGATCTTCACTATCAGCAAGTTGGAGGGAAGATCCCGCCCATGAATAGGACATCAACAACCAGGTCCCAATTATAACAGGAAAGCCCAAACTATTTTCACAAGGAGCATTCCTAGAGCATCCAGCTCAGGTGAAAAAAGAGACTGCACCACTGGACCCCTCAAGACACTTTCTACATTAGGCCCGTCCACAAAGAATGGGAGGCTTAACACTTTTATCTAATACATAGAAGTAAATACAAAGAGACAGCTAAAGTGGGAGATAAAGAAACAACCTCCAAATGAGAGAAAAGATGGAATCTTCAGAAAAAGAACTAAATGAAATGAAGGCAATAAACCTATCAGACATAAAATTTAAAGCAATGGTTATAAAGATGCTTAAGGAACTTAATGCAAAGAACAGCAGCATGAAAAGGGTAATAGAGGTCATGAACAAGAACCAGACAGAAATGAAGAATGATATATCTGACATCAAAAACACACTGGAAGGTATTAAAAGTAGATTGGATAAAGCAGAGGATCAAATCAGTGATTTGGAAGACAAGGTAGAAATAACTACCCAATTAGAGCATCAAATAGAAGAAAGAAAAGCAGGAAGATAACTTAAGGGAGTGATGGCAGAACATGAAACATAACAACATCCACATTATAGGAATGCCAGAAGGGGAAGGTGAGTAATGAACAGAGAACCTGTTTAAAGAACTTCCCAACCTGGTGAAGGAAAATGTCACACAATCTCAGGAGACACAGAGAATCCCAATCAAGATGAACCCAAAGAGACCCACACCTACACACATCATAATTAAAATGGCAAACATTAAAGACAAAGAAGAATCTTAATGGCAGCAAGAGAGAGACAGAAAATTACTTACAAAGAAGTTCCCATTAGACTATCATAAGACTTCTCAATAGAAATACTTAAGTCCAGAAGGGAATAACGTGAAGTATTCAAAGTACTAAAAAGCAAGAGCCTAAATTCAAGACTACTGTATCCAGCAAGGCTTATCAATTAAAATTGAAGATGAAATAAAAAGCTTTCTAGATAAAAAAAAAAGTTTAAGTACATTACCACTAAGCCAGAAATAGAAATATTAAAGGAAGTGCTTTAAGAAGAAAAGGTGAGAGGATCATCAGCATAAAGAAAATAAAAATGGCACTAAAGAAACACCTGTCAATAATAATTTTAAATGTAAATGGATTAAATGCTCCAGTCAAAACATATAGAGTGACTAAATAAATAAGAAAACCCATATATGTTCTATCTACAAGAGATCCACCTCAGAACAAAAGATACACATAGATTGAGAGTGAAGGGATGGGAAACTATATTCTATGCAAATGAAAAGGGAATAAAAGCTGGAGTAGCAATACTTATATCAGACAAAATAGACTTTAAAACAAAAGCTATAATAAGAGACAAAGAAGGCCACTTCATAATACTAAAGGGAATGTTAAAAAAGAAAATACAACCCTTGTAAACATATGCACCCAATATAGGAGCACCCAAGCACATAAAAAACTCTTGATGGACTTTAAGGGAGAGATTGACAGCAATATAGTCATACTAACATCACTGGATAGATCTTCCAGATAAAAAATTAGCAAGGAAACAGAGACCTTAAATGATACACTAAATTAGATGGACCTAAACTATTTTTTAAGCAATATTTCACCCCAAAGCAACAGAATATAAATTCTTCTCAAGTGCACATGGAACATTCTCAAGGACAGATGATATGTTAGGGCACACAACAAGTCTATACAAATTCAAAAAGATTAATATAATACCAAGCATTTTCTTGGATCACAATGGCATGAAGTTAGAAATCAACAAAATAAAATTTAAAAAAATAAAAAACACTCAAATACATGGAAGCTAACTAGCATGTTATTAAACAATGAATGCTTACCAATGAGAATAAGCAAGAAATCAAAAACTTCCTGGAAACAAATGAAAATGCACACACAACCACCCAAACCTATGGGAGATGGTGAATGCAGTCCTGAAAGGGAAGTTCATAGCCTACCACAAGGAATAAGAGAAAGGACTAATAAGCTATCTAACACTACAACTAAATGAATTAGAAAGAGAACAGCAAGAAAATCTCAGGGGAAGTAAAAAGAAGGAAATAAATAAAGATCAGAGTGGAAATAAATGACACAGAGATTTTAAAAACAGTACAAAAAATCAATAAAGCTAAGAGCTAGTTCTTTAGAAAAATAAACAAGATTGATGAACCCCTAGCCAGACTCATCAAGGAACAAAGAGAGAGGACCCAAATAAATAAAATCAGGAAAGAGGTGATATTGCAATGGACATCACAGAAATACAAAGTATTATAAGCAAATACTATCTACTCTAATAAAAGAGTAATATTGAAATTAACCATCTCTCTGGGACACCAAGCCACGCCCACCAGCCCATCAGAGCAGATGTATGCAAATTAACTCAGCTTCGGAGGTGGGTGCGGCACGGGCGGTGGGGTGGGTGGCAGGCTGGAGGTGGGCGGGGCGGTTAGCGGGACCCTCCTGAGTGCACAAATTATTGTGCACCGGGCTCCTAGTGAATAACTATATGCAAACAAACTGGACAAATAGGGCAAAATGGACAAATTCCTAGAAACATACAATCTTCCAAAACTTAATCAGGAAGATCAGAAAACGTAAGTAGGCCAATAACAACTGATGAAATTGAAGCAGTTATTTTAAAACTTTCAGCAAACAAAAATCCTGTCCCAGATGGATTTACAGGTGAATTTTACCAAACCTTCAAAGGAAAACATACACCTATCCTCCTCAAACTATTCAAAAATATCCAAGAGGAAGGAATACTTCCAAGCTATTTTGATAAAGTCAGCATTATCCTAATTTCAAAATTACATAAAGACACTACAAAGAAAGTAAGTTATAGGCCAATATCCCTGATGAACACAGATGCTGAAATCCTCAACAAAATATTAGCAAATCAGATCCAGCAATATATTAAATTGCACTACAATCAAGTGCAATTTATCCTAGGGATGCAAAGCTGGGTATTCACAAATCAATAAACATGATACATCACATAAACAAATTGAAAAATAAAAACCACATGATCATATCAATAGATGCAGAAAAAGCATTCAACAAAATCCAGCACCCTCTTTTTATAAAGCTCTCAGTAAAGTGGGAATAGAGGGATCACACCTCAATATAATAAAGGCCATATATGACAAATATACAGCCAACACAATGGGCAAAAATGAAAAGTATTTCCCTTAAGAACAGGAACAAGATAAGAATGTCTGCTTTCACCACTCTTATTCAACATAGTGCTGGAAATCCTAGCCACAGCAATCCGTACTGGAAGTCCTAGCCACAGCAATCAGACAAGAAGAACAGATAAAAGGCATCCAAACTGAAAAGGAAGAAGTAAAATTGTAATTTTTCACAGATGATATGATATTGTACATAAATCTAAAGACTCCACCAGGAAACTACTAGACTTAATAAATGAGTTTTGCAAGGAAGCAGGATAAAAAATCAACATCCACAAATCAATGGCATTTTTATACACCAAGAATGAACTCTCAAAAAGAGAAACTAAAAAAGCAATCCTACTTACCATTGCAAAAACAAAATAAAAAAGATACCTAAGAAGGAATTTAACAAAGGAGGTAAAGGACCTGTACTTGGAAAACTATAGGACATTGAAAAAAAAATAGAAGAAGATACAAACAAATGGAAGTATATACCATCATCATGGATTGGAAGAATTAACATCATTAAAATGTCTATACTTCTTAAAGCAATCTGTAGAGTCAACACAATCCCTATTAAAATATCAATGGCATACTTCACAGAGCTAGAATAAATACTCCAAACATTTATATGGAACCATAAAAGACCCTGATTAGTTGCAGCAATCTTGAGAAAGAAGAACAAAGTAGGAAGGATTTCAATACCAGATATCAAACTATACTACAAAGCCATTATAACCAAAATAGCCTGGTACTGGCACAAGAACAGGCATATAGACTAGTGGATTAGAACAAAGACCCCAGAAATTGACCCACACCATTATGGTAAATTAATATTTGACAAAGGAGGCAAGAACATACAATGAAGTATAAAGACAGTCTCTTCAACAAATGGTGCTGGGAAAACTGGACAAACACATGCCAAAAGATGAAACTAGACCACCAACTTACACCACACACAAGAATAAACTCAAAACTTAAATGTAAGCATGAAACCATAAAAATTTTAGTAAAGAACATAGGCAGTAAAATCTCAGACATTTCACATAGCAATATGTTTATGGATACATCTCCTTGAGCAAAGGAAACTAAGAAGAAAATAAACAAATGGGACTACATCAAAATAACAAGTTTCTACACAGCAAAACAAATCACCATCAAAATGAAAAGGGAACCCACTGTATGGGAGAACATATTTGCCAATGATACATCTGATAAAGGGTTAATATGCAAAATACATTAAGTACTCATACAACTCAACAAAAGGAAGATAAACAATCCAATTAAAAAATAAGTAAAAGAGCTAAATAGACATTTCTCCGAAGAGGACATATAAATGGCCAAAAGACATATGGAAAAATGCTCAAAGTCACTAATCATCAGAGAAATGCAAATTAAAACCATTATGAAGTATCATCTCCCACCTGTCAGAATGGCTATCATCAAAAAATCAACAAAAAACAAGTGCTCGTGAGGATGTGGAGAAAAGGGAACACTGGTTCACTGCTGGTGGGAATGCAAACTGGTGCAGCCACTATGGAGAACAGTATGGAGTTTCCTCAAAAAATTAAAAATGAAACTTCTGTTTGACCCAGTGATCCCACTTCTGGAAATATATCCTAAAAACTCCTAAACACTCATCAGAAAGAATATATTCACCCCTATGTTCATAGCAGCATTATTTATAATAGCTAAGATTTAGAAATAGCCCAAGTGCCCATAAGTAGATGAATGGATAAAAAAGCCATGGGACATTTACACAATGGAACACTATGCAGCTGTTAAAAAGAGGGATCTGTTACCCTTTGGGACCTTATGGAGGGACCTGGAGACTATTATGCTAGGTGAAATAAGCTAACCTGAGAAAGACAAATATCACATGATCTCATTTATTTATGAAATCTAATGAACAAAATGAATTGACCAGCAAAATAAGACCCAAAACATGGAGGCAAGGAACAGACTGATATACCTCTATGTGGAGTTGGGGGGGAATGAGAAGAGATAAACAAAAGAACTTATATACTTACTAGAAGCCTGATGCATGAAATTTGTGCAAGAATAGGCCTTCCTTCCCCCAGCTGCCTGCACTGGCTTCTCTCTGGCACCTGGGACCCAGTCTTCCCTCCAGCCACCGGCAGGTACCCAGGACCCAGGCTTCCCTCACAGTCCCAGCTTCATCTAGAAGGTCGTCTGGAAGGACATCCAGAAGAGCATCAGGTGTAATAAGCACATTGTACTTTTATTATTATAATAGACTAGAGGCCCAGTGCACAAAAATTCGTGCACTTTCTGGGGCCTCTCAGCTGGGCCTATGCCCTCTCACAGTGCAGGACCCCTCAGGAGATGTCCACCTATTGGCTTAGGCCCACTCCCCAGGGGATGGGCCCAATCTGGCAGTCAGACACCCCTTTGGCAACCCAGGAGCTTTTAGTGGATGTCCACCTGCCAGCTTAGGCCCACTCCCCAGGGTGAGTGGGTCTAAGACACAGTCCGACATTCTTAGCACTGCCAAGGAGGCAAGAGAGGCTCCCGCCACCACCACTGTGCTTGCAGCCATCAGCCTGGCTTGTGGCTGAGCAGAGCCCCCGCTATGGGAGCACACTGCCCATCAAGGGGCAGCTCCTGAGTTGAGCATGTGCCCCCTGGTGGTCAGTGCACATCATAGTGACCAGTCATTCCTGGTCAATTTGCATATTAGCCTTTCATTATATGGAATATGCATAGCCCATGGACATGGGCAATAGGATGGTGAAGACCTGTGGGGAGGGAGAGAAGGGTCTGAGCGTGGAGAGTGGGGAATGGGCGATATTTGTAATATTATCACCAATAAAAAATATATTTTAAAAAGCTTGTGTAATATGTGGTGGGAAGAAGGAAAGGATCCAGTTTAAACCTGAGCTCTCAGTTTTTATTAGGAGATGAAGGAAGAAGCCTAGGAGCAAGCTGACTCCAGAGCCGGATCAGAGCCGAGGCTACTCAGCTAATGGCATGTCCTCAAGGGACCCACACAGCCTTGGGTCAGGAACTCAGCTCCAGGAAGTGAGCTCTGGAAGAGGTCTGAGAGGTGTTGGTCTGAAGCTGTCATTCTGTTGAAGGGTGGTCTCCGCTTCAGAGGTGAGAAGTGACTCGGCCCAAACCACACTCGACTGTTGGACCAGGCAGTGTGCTTCGTCCTGAGACTGCAGCCAAAACTGCGGTGTAACGATAGTTTCCCTTCGCATACTACTTTATGCCTGAGACAGCTCTTTCCTAGCCATTCTCTCCCTTGCTCCTCATGACAATCCTGTGAGCTAAGTCAAGCAGTTTTCAGTTTGCCTTTTTTTTCAAGCCTGAATGTCGGCATGGCTCAGCATTAGCCTGAGGCTGGGAAGCCTTCCCCAGTCTGTGTCCCTCCCATTTCTTTCACTGCATTCTCAGCGCTGATGTATTCTTTCAGGCTGAGCCCTGTGCTGGGCAACTTTCCTGGTGTCTAGCCTCTTTCTTCCAAGTCCTATGTGCCTTCCTGGAGCAATTAGGATTTCAGTCATAGGAAGAACATCATCTGGTTTGAGCTGTAGAAAATCTCTCCCAGAGTGTGGGAAAGACAGCTGGTGAGGGTGGAGCCTGGAGGCAGAGACACCAGCGGCCAGTGGAGGGACGAGGAGGCCTGGACAGCGAGAACTGAGAGAGGGGACCGTGGCTTTGAGAGAGATTCAAAGGAGAATGTGCTTGCTGAGGAACAGAGAGATGTTATAGATGAGTTACTCAGTAGGTCCAAATCCTGTTTAACCAGGTCTAAGAGGTAAAATAAAGAGCCCTGGTATCTGGGGTTTAGGTTTCAATGACTCACTACTCAGCATGGGCATGGTGGGGGTGGGGGGACGGTGGCCGCTTCAGAAAGTGCGACAAACAAGAAGAGGGCCTGCGGTGAATTTCAGCCAGGCTCTGGCTCTGACAGACTCCCCCGGCTGTCATTAACCTCATTCTCATCTGGAAAAGCTGCAGCTCATGGCCAGCACACTGCCTTCCAGCAGTGTGGACTCAAACGACGGGAGGACGCTGCAGGAATTCCAGTCTGGCCCGGTCTCCCCGTTGACTGGGTCTCCTGGCTGCGGTTTAAAAAAGCTGGTGGCCCCACAAAGCCCAGTGCGCAGGGCCCTGTGTTCCCTCGCTCCCTTCTCCCCACACACAGCCTGCTGTTGAGTAGCAGCCTCCCCAGCATCCACGCTGCATGGCTGCCCTCTGCCCGGGTTTTATTGCTCTGTGAGCGATGTTCGCCTGGAAACACTTTCTTTATGACATTAATAAAAAGCGAGAAGGGGGAGATGGGAGAAACACAAGGTAGGACAGCAGGATTGTGTCTAAGTAAAACACTTTTCAAAGTGTCAAAAGGTCTTTGGGGAAACAGGAAAAATAAATGAGGCAAAGGGTGAAGCGGGTGAGCGGCAGGAAACTTTGGCTGCAGGAATAAGTCGGCAGCAATAGCAATTTGCACTGAAACAAAGCAAATCAAAACAAAACAAAGCCTGACAAAATGAAAACTAATAATAATCATTGCCGTATTCTCCATCACGGTCACTCTCACCACAACAGCTGGTGTTGACATATTATTTTGAAACTGGATTGATCTGGACAATGACCAAGTCATCAGGGCATGAGACAACAAAGGTGTCCATGGCGGCAGGTGGATCAGGAAGAAGAGAGTGGTCGGAGCTGGTCGGAGCTGGCCTGGGGTCCCCACCCAGGAGGACCCTAACTCTCACCGCCTAACTCCCAGGGGACTGGAGATCTCCAGGGCAAGGCAATACCTTGGACCAAGCTTTGATTCAGGATCCAGGGTTTCTGGGCTCTCCACACCTGCCCTGGAATCATCTGCTCATTGGAAAGTGGGAGGTGGCCACCAAGATCGCAGATCCATGCCCCGTGGGTACGCTGGGGGCGGGGCGCTGTGCACTTTGTGACTCTCTGAATTCCCTGCGAGAAATGGGGTTAAGGTGCAGCCTGCCAGTGGCCTTCCTCAACTCACGGTGACAGGGCCACGGCTGGGCCTTCGGGGAAGGTTTGCGTGGAAGGAAAAGGTTGCTGTTCTCCTACCCTTTGCTTCCCCGTTTCTGAAAGTCTCCAGTTTCAGGCGGTTTCCCATTCCTTCCCACTGCTCCACCGCCCGGTGTCCAAAACACTTGCCAACCTACAGGGTATTTCTTCCAGTTCCTTTGCTCTGTGGACCCCCCCCCACCCTGGTTTGGTTCAAGGTTGGTTCTGCTACCTGGAGCCCCTCCAATTTCTCATTCTAATTCTCTCTTGAAATCCTACTCAACGCACAGCTTGATGCTTCCAGACAGAAGTAAGTTCTCTTCCTTTGCTCCCCTTTTTACTGTGCATATCATATTCATGCATATTCTATGAGTATCTGTACATGTGCAGGACTTACCTTCCCTCCTAGACCACAGACGCCCTCGGAGGTGGGACTTGTCTCCTTCATCTGGCTGATGTACAGCAGGGGGAGCCCAGGAAACTTTCCGTCTGTGAGGAAGCAAGTGGACCGGGTGCTGGATGCTCTCCCAGCACGCAATCAGTTTCCCAGCAAACTGAACAGAGTGTTTTCAACCCAACTCACCCTGACGGACCCATCAAATGCCACCTTGTTTCTGAAGCCTTCCCAGACAGTCCCACTGGGAAGCGGACTCTGCCTGGGTTTCCTAACAAGGGAACCAACGCTGTTCGCCAAATGTTTCTAGTTTTTCTCCTGGATACATGGTCAGGTGGTATTTCCCCGGCCCCTCTGAAGTTCAAAGTGATCATGAGACTTGTTTTGGCCACCAAATCAGAGCAGACGTTGCTAGTGTCACTTCTGAGTGGAAACTTTCAGAGCCTGTGGAAGCATCACGGTGCCCTTGTCATCCCCAGCAGCAGTGGGAGAAGCGTAGAGACAGCCTCTCTGTGGCCGGACTCCTTAAGTGAAAACATCAGCCCTCAGAATACCTCCACTGACCTGTGATAAAAGTACTCGGGGCAGGAAATAGAACTTTCGTTGTTACAAACTGCTGAGAACTTCGGTTGCTAATTACTACAGCATAACGCAGCCTGTCCTGTCTGAGACACATACCTTACGCAATCCTTCCCAGTGCATTATTGTGGAATGCCATCTCCCTTGGAACACTTATTCATCGGTTCACTCATTTGCTCAGCCTTTCGCTTATCCAACAGCTATTTATACACACACCACCATATGGGAGGCACTGTGCTAGCTGCCTGAGATAGCACCATTCGCAAAGTATCTGTTCTCAACAGGCTTTTAGATGCTGGTATTGTCAGGGGGAAACCTGAGCAAGCCCCAGCCTCCTGTAACCGCCAGCCTCTTCCTCGGAGACAGAAGCAGCTGGGCGTTTCCGGAGGAAACCAGCCCCGGACTTGACGCTGCCTGGGCTGGGCCACTGTGCGCACCACCCTCGCTGCCTTGCGTCATTGTCACTGTCACTCCCATCTGGCCTGGCTGCTCTGCGCTCCCCCAGACCTCCAACCCGCGAAGGCAGGTGAATGGAGGTTCCTCAGGGTCACCACAGCCTCGGAGGCTTTCTAACCTTCCCACTGCAGCACCACTATTTCAGGCGGCGAGCTGTGCTTGCCCGGAGCTGGGCTGTGGGCCGAGCCAGGTGCTGCTGAGCAGGAGGGCTGTTGGCACTGTGGGAGCCAGGCCGCGATTCCAGAAGGCAAAACTTCAGTGGATTCCAATTTTCCAAAATAGAAAAAATAAAACAAATCAGAGCAGATGTTCCAACATGTAATTATCAACTAATCAGTTTGGATTTTTTTATAAAAGGAAAATTTCAAAATACATCCCAGATTTCATCAACTACCGCCCTGCTGGAGGGCTGGCTGGGTAGCAAAGGCTACAGGTGCCCAGGTTGGTGGAGGAGGGCACGAGCAGGGGGGAGGGTGCTACTGCCGCCACTGCTTCTGAGGCTGAGGCTGCTGCTGCCGCCACAGGGCAGCGGGAGGGAGCAGGGAGCGCGTGGGGCTGCAGGTGCCAGGCTGAGGCGGCTGGGCCTCGCCATCAGCAGTTCCCTGGGATGAGTCAGCTCCATGCCCCATCCGGCCTATAGCTTGTCTCTGGCAGACTCGTCAAATGCCGGGCCCGGGAGAACGTAAGTTGAGCACTTTATCCTCAAACTTAAGGCACTAGCCCCCCCTTTACCCCCAAATGCCCACTTATTCTTTGTAAGCAAGTAAGACTCAGGAAAGCATCAGGACGCATCTTTGGATAGGCAGAGTCCTTGAGCTTGGGTGCCCTGCCTCTCAGGTTTAGTCTGGAGTTGGGTCTGAACTCTGCGAGGCGGAGGTTTCTCTTTAGATGCTGTCCCAACCTTTGAGTGATTCCCTAGCAACGAATAATGCGAGGGAGGCAGCAGAGGGAAGGAGGGATCAAGCGAGGAAGAAGGGAGCATGAAGAGGGGCGGGAGAAGAGAAAGAGAGAGACCGAGGCGAAGACCCCTACAGCGACATCTATGGTTTAATGAGGTATTGACAGGAGAGTTCTGAGATATTAGACATTGTTTAGAAACGGAGTCCTTTTGCTGAGTGATGCATAGATATGTGCGTGATGGGAGCCCGAAGCATGTTCAGTTTGCTGGAATGAGCACACTGCAGTGCCTAGAAGCCTTCGGAACGAAGTGTTAGTAACACCCAAACACTCACAGCTCCCTGTGCAGGTGCTGAATCCGGGTTTCCTGACCCACAGGCAGCCCCTGCCCTGCCTTCCTATGGAATTGAGCTTCCACCTGGTTCCCAGGTGAGGACTGGACTTCGGGCCCCTCTGCCCCCGTTCCCCCCGCCCCCCACACTCCCCCGCTCCAATTGCCTGCTCCCAGGAACCAGTCTCCAGGCAGCACAGTGGCTCCAGGGACTCTCCCTGCTGCACTGCGGCTGCCGGGGCCACATCCCAGGCTCCTTTCTTGTCAGGCTGCCTAACCTTACTGGCTGGCATCTCCTCATCTGTGAAGAGAAGACCACGGAAATACCTATTGCACTGGGTGGGTGGCTGTGAAGACTGCAGGAGGGACACACAGGAAGTGTGGGTGCACACGCAGCAGAAGGCTGCCCTCGGAGCAGGGTGCGCCCCCACGGCCTGTTTGTGTGGGGCTGAAACTGCGAGGGAACCGCATGGGAGGAAACAGCAAATGCTCTGGAGGCCTGGGTGTTTCCTTCCCTGTAGGTACAGCACAGGAGGTTTATCTCGGTGCAGCGGCTAATGCAATGCTGTGAGCGCACTCCAGCAGTTCAGATCTTTCTGGCAAACCAGGAAGATGGCAACGCCCGCCTGAGTCCCTCCTATAGCCACGTACACCGAACCCCAACCTTTACACTCATTGGCTCCCTAAGAAGGCGTTCTATGATTGGCCACCTCCGCCTATAAATACCTGTACTTCCTCAATAAAATTAGACCTGCATCACAGAACCTGGTCTCCGGAGTCGTGCATGCAAGCGTCCTAGCGTTAGGGGCTCCGTCGTCCTCACCCCTGGGAAATCCCCTGCTTCACTTCCCAAAGCTTTCTGGTGCTCCCCAGATTCCCTTAGCACCACACTCATGTGCTTCTTGGTGTTGCTATGGCTCTCTAGCTTGTGTTATAGTTGTTTGTATACACACATTTGTTCTCTGAGAGACTAAGAGACCCTTGAGGAAAGGGTCTCTGTTGGGTCCATATTGACAAGAATGCCATCCCCGTGATTGCCACGGTGCCTGCCCCGGGAGAGGGGATGTGTGCTCGATTCATGCTTTTAGCATGGTCATGGAGGCAACTCTGCATGGAGCCTGGCTGGTCAACGTGCAATGGAGGAGGAAGCCACACACCCGCCTTCCAGCTGCACATGAGGGGGGGGGGCGGGGTGCTGCAGTCCGGAGGAGCACATGAGTGAGGAGGCGTCAGGGGCCCTGGGGAGCTCTCCTGCTGGCATGTGCCCGAGGCTTGGGCTTGTTGGAGGGACAATGGTCTGCCCTCACCCTTAGATGAGAATAACTGCATGGACTTCGTTTACCTTTCTTTCAGTTTGTTATGGAGAGGCTGCTCCGTGGGGTGGGTACGAATAAGCATTTGAGTTCCAGCATGTACCTGACGTGCAACCTTGTGCATTGACTTGACCCTTCTGTGCTTTCCCCTTAACTCCGACCTGCGGACAATCATAGCACCTGCCTTTCAGGGCTGTCGGCAAGAGAAAGGCAGGAGAGCCGGGGTCCCGTCCTACTCCCCACCCCCAGCTCTGTGATTGTGAGCTACTCTGCTACCGTGAGCATCTGCAAAATGAGAGTTGAATTTGTTGATGTCTAGAAGCTTTGCCCATGCTCTAGTTTAATGTTGGTGGGTATTTAGGAAGAGACAAGGGATGGGAAACAAACATCTACACTCAAATGCTAACTTTGCCGCCCTTTCTCACCCTCCATGCCTTGGTGTTATCTCCTTTCTCTTTCCTCCACCATTCCTTACCACACCTCTACTTGGCGCTCTCACTCTCCTCTGCTCCCCCCATACCCCCCCCCCCCCCCCCCCCCCCCCCCCCCCCCCCCCCCCCCCCCCCCCCCCCCCCCCCCCCCCCCCGCCTAGGCCATGCAAGGGCATTGCTCCCTTCTTCTTATTGCCTCATTTCATCTCACCCTGCCCCTGGCACACCAGCTTGTCAGGAGCCCTGGGGGTTAAGGGCTCGGGCAGGGGCAGAGCAGGGCCCACGTCTGCCTCCCTTCCTGTAAAGCTGAGGAGAGCAGGAGGATTTGGCTTTATTGGATGGATATGCCCCGGCTTTACAAGGGCTGAGCTCTCCGTGACACACCAAGAACTGCAGGCCTGACAAGTAGTCAGGGCACTGGAGAAAAATGAAAAGGGATTTTTTTAACTTTTAAAATAAATGATAAAGAAGGAAGCGAAAATTAACAAATTCCAGAGCCCTCCCTGGCTCATGTCGCCTGGTATGGAGGTCAGGGCACAGGAGAGGGGAGGCCTGGGGTGGCTGGGGATGGTGGGGGGAGGGCAGGAGCTGCTCTAGGGCTTTCCTCCAGGGAGACCACCTTCTGCCTCCTCAGCTCCGCTGCGTCTCCCTCTGCCTCTTTCCCTGTTGCTGACTCTCCCCACTCCCTCCCCGCCACCCCCTCTCACACCTCTTCCCAACCTTCACAGGGAGGAGAGGCTCCAATTACAGCAGAAATGGCAGTTTGGCTCCTGAGCTGACATCTCTGTTGCTGCACAAGCGCTCGCCGCTGACAGCAATCCTGGGCTTTCTTACCTCCTATGGGCTGTGCTGTGCAGAAAGTAAAACAAAATCACCACAGCCCACTGTCCCGCCGCCCTCGGCAGTCTCCCTGTCCTTCCTGCACCTCCCCTCCCCAGACTCCCTAATCCCAGCGCTGTGGACTCTGCCCATCCTGGCTGCCCCATGGGTGGCAATGCCGTCCTTGTCACATTTCAGGGAGGGTTTGAAGGAGGCAGCAGAGCCCAACCTGATCTTGGGGACCCCTTGCTCGCCTGACTATATTCAAAAGTTTCAGGTTCATAGTTCAGCAGTTCCCAACACTGTCCACCAACAGATGCACTTTGTGGCGCCCCAGAGTCTTGGGTTCCCTGCATCCCGGCCATCAGAGTCCTGCACTGTGTCCCTCCCTTGAGAGGAAGCACTAGCTTGAGGCCACACTAACACTGCTCATTGCTCTCCCAGCCTCACCAGCCTCACCTCCACCAGCCTGGAGTCAGGCCTCCTGCTGCACCTGCACCATTGCTCTGCCACCACCACCCTCTCAGCCCCCGCCCACCCCGTGTGGCCAAGGCCCACTCATTACCTGCTCCCAACACCACCACCACCACATCAACCTGCTCTTCCTCCTGAGTGACAGTGTCACTATTCTCAGGCCCCAAGACCAGACCCATGCCACCATCAGCCACACCATCCTTCCTGGCCTCCCCAAGCCCAGCTGCGGCCTGGGAGCACCTTCGGACCCATCTTCCTGCCCGCTGTCGCATTGCCTGCTCCTGCTGCTCCATGACCCGCCTGCTCTCCTGGCCTTTGTCCCTGCCACTTGCAGACACTCTGCTCTCTCCTTCTGGGGTTCCAGTCCTACATCTCGGCCGCCTCTTGTCTCTGCCATCCTCGAGAAGCTGCAGTGGCTCCCTGTGGCTTATGGATTGCAGTCCAATCCCTTTCCAACCTCATGTCTCATGGTGTCACTCCACCCACCTCGCTGCTCCCCTCCTCTCCCGGACCTCCCACCTGTCTCCGCGCTGGTTCTCAGCCTGGGCCTGCCTTCCCCAGCCTGTCCTCGTGTCTTGCCTGACAATTTATGCTAATAAGCTCTCTCATCTGGGAAAGGCACATAATAAATATTTGTAGATTGATAGATTCATATTTGAAAATCTAAGCGTCATGTATTTATTTTTCAAATATGCATTGAGTGTCTACTGCGGGTCTGGTGGCACTAGGCTCTGGAGATAGAAGAGTAAGAAGCAGCCAGGGTTCCTGCCTCCGATCGCCCATAGTCAGAGGAAGGCAGAAATGGGAAAAAGGAGTCAAGGGTACCTGTAACGGATAAGTAGGTCATCATTTACTCAGTGTCTGTCTGTGTCAGGGACCGTGACGGGTGCTGGAAACAGCAAAAGAGACGAGATGGCGTCTTCGCCGTTGACGAGTGTCCATTCTGGAGGGAGAGGCTGCCAAGAGAAATGGGGACAGGTGGGGTTTATCCCTGTGTGCCCTGGCATGTGTGGCAGGGAGCCGTTTAGCCTTGCGGATTCCGGAGATCAGGTCTAAGCTGAGCAACGGGAAGGAGCAGGGGATGCAGATTCAGGAGGGGGAGGCTCGAGGTGTTTAAGCAGAACAGAGTGAGGTGGTCCGTTTGGACTTTAGAACCATCCCTCTACAGCTCTCCCTCGTGCGTTAATCACTCACTCACTGACTCCTTCAGCATCTACTGAGCGCCTACTGCATGCCAGGAGTGACGCTATGCATTGTGGGGCGAGTGAGGTTAGAGCTCGGGGCTCAGAGCAGAGGCCAAAGCAGAAATCAGGAGGGAGGGCAGTGGTCTGGAATCAGCAGGTGGGAGTGGGTGTGGAGCAGTCTCGGGAGTAGAAACTTTAGAGCTTGGTGAGAGGAGGTGGACTATGTGGGCCCGAGAGACAGTAAGAGTAATTACGAACAGTTATTGAGCTAACGTTTATATGTAGGCATGATTCTTTAATTCTCACAACAACCTCATGAGGTCGTCTCTGTTGTTGTCGTCCTCATTCCCTGAATAAGGAAGCTGCAGCACAGAGAGGCTTGAGTGACTTGCCTAAAGTCACACAGTTAGTAGATTGCAAAACCAGGATTTAAATATGGGCCGAAGCGAAAAAGAGGCCCATTCCTAAGGCGGAAGCAGCCTGAGGAGAAGGGCAGAGAAGAAGTGGGCGTGTCAGATGGGGAGCAGCAGAAACATGCAAGCATTTCATCCAGTTTGGTGGTTGTAGACCGATTAAAAACTACAGTGAGATTAAGCTGTGGAGAGCACTTCCCTAAGCAACGATTTCTAACCATTTCTGGAGAGCAAACTTAACCTGTGAAATTGGGGGGCAGCCTGCTCAGAGGACCCCGCTTCCCAGATCCGGGACTTGCTAAAGGAGAGGGCCCTTTCTTCATTGGGTTGGGACAGTCCTGAGAGCTGCTGTTTTGCGTGATTATTTTTGAGGCCTTCCCGGCCTGCTCAAACCTCTATAACATTGTGCTCCACCAGCATTCCAGAGCATCCTCGGAGCATGCTGACATGACAGTTGCACATATGTTCTGAAGTGTGTCATACACGCTTATATCCAGGACTAGCTACAAAATTTGCAGGGCCCAACGCAAAGTTAAAATGAAGGGCTGCTTGCTCAAACATGATTAAGAATTTCAAGCAAAAATCATTAAGTTTCAAGCAGAGCGTGAAGCCACACACAGGCCCTTTCCAAGCCCTGTGTGACGACGGGTTACAGACCAGGGAGCTGGCCCTGCCTGGACCACTCACACAACTGTGTTAGAAATTTCTTTACGGTGAAGACTATGTTTTCCGTCCAAAAAGTACTTTGGAGTGCAAAACAGGCGCATCAGATTTTAGAAAAACAATACAGGAGGAGTCCTTCCAGTGCTGTGCCAGGCCCCACGTGGGTGTGCTTTCTAGATGAGTGAACAGAGGTGCGGGGAGCTGCCTGACGCTAATTGCTGTTAATGATGGATGGAGTTGAGATAGGCATGTGCGTTTCCCTGCTCCAAAGCCCACACATTTGCAATATACCTCCAGTGGTGTGATAATTTCTCTGAAGGGGACCTGAGCCAGATTCCTTGAAACTTCCATCTCCCTCATCAAACCAGGAAGACCCCTGGGATGCTCAGAAGGACGGGGAGCTTAGGGCAGGACTGGATTCTTGCCGAGGCCCCACTTGACCTTCAGGGTCGTGCCCAGTCTTTCTAAGAATTGGGAAAACTGAAGCTAGAGATGGCCCAGGGACCTGAGATGGGCTGAGGTTCAGCGGGGGTGTCAGTTAACAAGTTAACCAGCATTAACTGAAGACCTACTAAGGGCCTGACCCCGTGCTGTGAGCCAGGAATGGAGAGCAGGTCCAGAATAAAGTTAGATGCAGGGAGGGCCAGGGTACATGCACATTTTATTTGTCAATTTTGCAAACTGCAAGTTTAATTTTTAAATCAAGTTTCTGAAATGTCCCCAGCATAAAAATAACCCCATTATAATGGTCTCATGTGGTTCCCAGTGTTTTCGCGCTTTTCAAATCCTAAAAATACTTCCAAATCTCCCACATCAAAGCAGTTTTCTTTTGAGTTATCTGTTCATCACGAAACTGTGTAATGACAAAAAGCCACCTTTAAAAATGTGTTTTATTCACCACAATCTTGATAACATTTAACAAATAACCGCACACCATGTAGGAAAGGAGCTCAGGGACCGAGCTAGGTGCGGGCGAGGCTTCACTCACCCAAACATGCCCTACCACACACATGTGCAGGTGTGGAAATGCACGTACAGGTGAAAACCGAGAGCTGCTGCACAGGACCCAGGGCACGGAGCCCTGTTGGAGCCCATTGGATGCCTGGCCTGCTCCAAGGCCGGTGTGTCTGAAGATTCTCAAGTGTATGTTTGCAAACCCAGTCTGGCCTCGTCCCTCCTCAGGTCTAGAGAAGTGGCAGACATATGAGCTTTCTGATTTGCTGGGGGATGGAGAGTGGGGGGAGTGTGCTGGGACCAGCTACCTGAACAGCATCCCAGACAAACTCTGAGAATGAGGGTGCTGCCAGAGGGTGGTCTTGTGGCAGATAAGCCTGTGGTTACACCTTTTGGTTCTAACCACTGGGCGGATAGAGCAGCTTTGTCCAGTGCAATTCTTCTTCCTACTGCTGACTTTCCTGTGATGATGTGGCAATTGGAACTGAGAGGGCCATAAACAGCTATCCAGGTGCCCCATTGTCCTGGGAGCTGGCATGAACAAGGATGAGTAAAGGAGGGTGTCATTGGTACCTCCCAGCCAGCCGCTCTCCCCAGAGTGCAGCCTCAAGGCTGGGATTGGCTATTTATAGTCACACTGCTCTCAGATGCAATGTCTGCTTTATAGAGATAGCATGGTACAAACTAATTGCAGGTTTTGTGGTGATTCTATTCTTTCCCCGTCTTGCTAGTATCTTCTCTTGGCACCTCCTTTGACCCCTAATTCCCAGCACCACCACTACCCCGTTTTTTGCAAAGGTCAGAAACAGCACAGAGTTACTGGGAAGCTGGCAGCCCAGCAGAAGTGTCACCACCGCCAGGAGCCCCCGGAAAAGGTGGTGCTCTCAAGGGGGCCAAAATATACCAGAGGAGGCTTAATTCCTGAACACTTGCTGGCAACTTCCCACCTCTTTGCTCAATAGTCAGCATGATTCCAACAGAGCGTGCGCCTTAGCATCTGCACTGAGGTCAACTAGCCCAAAGTCTACCTGGGGTGTCTTCTGAAGAGATGACCCACCTCTCTCCAGGGGCCACCTACTCCAGATCTAAACTAATAAAAGCGAAATATTAAAATTAACCGTTTCTCCGAGACAGGGTAAGCCACGCCCACCAGCCAATCAGAGCGGCTGTATGCAAATTAGCCCAGCGAACATGGCGGCCGCCACTCACGGACCTGAGTAAACAGCCCTTTCCATTGCGGCAGGAGCGAAAGTGAAGCTGCGCCCCTCAGCTCAGCTCCGATTAAACTGCCTCTAGCTAAACACAGCTTTTTGAAACATTGTAACAATCATAGAATCCTCCGGAGCTGAAGGAAAGAGCAGCTTGGGCCTAACCAGTAAAAGTAACAATTGTTTCATTATAGACGCTGCGAGGTGAGGCAGAGGAGGCTTCATTAGTAGTTAGAAGGCCGCCTTAAAGGAACAGTGTATCAATTACCCCAGGCCTTCAAGGAACAGTATCAATTATAGGAGAAAAAACTCCAGAACCTGTGTCCAGCCGGCCTTGCTGGGACGTTGGGTCAATG